>SNQJ01S0017378.1:95364-114690 GCA_010110895.2 Picea sitchensis | reverse complement strand
AGGGGTACAACATGCCCTACAATCTAGCTGCATAGTCTCCACTGCACCGGGAGAGCCAAAATTGGGAGATGATCCAACTCAACTCCACCTCATAGTTGATACAGTCGAAGCTCGCCTTCGACGAGCAGAGGAAGAAATAGAGAAAGACACCTAGGCTTTGACACAAGTATAAGGAGTACTCATCCAACAACACGGTGCTGTAAAATAGGAAAATCTTTCTCTCTAAGCGAAGTTTGATGAAGAAAAAGAATAGATACAACAAGAAAAGGAACAGTTGCTCACAGAGCAACTCGAAGTAAAAGAAGCGGTCAACAGAGCACGTCTCTCTGTGACAGTCTTAGAAATCAAGGCAGAAGACCGAGTTTCACAGCAGGTGAACCAGCTCGCAGAAGCCATCCAATATCTACAACAACACATAGTAGATTTGGAGCTATGCACTATACCTGAGACCCCACAATATGTAAAATACCAAAGGGAAGAAACCACCTGGAGTGAAGTTGAAAGGCTAAAGGATCTTACCCTGGAATGTAAGAAACTAACCGATTGGAGTGCCCATACCTATGAACAACTCACGGAGAACCTGGAATTGAAGGCACTGGAGTCACGACTCCAAGAGGCTAAGTATCAAGCCAAAAAGATACAGGCACAACTGAAGTCCCTGTCAAATATCGAAATAATGAAGTTCTCCCAAGAGAAACACACTTCACAACAAAAAATCCATACTATCCAGAGCAAAGTTATGGAGGTAACTCAGAGGCTCCAACCCATACAAGATAAGGCCTATCATTTTTTTATAGAGGTAGAAGGCCAAGGAGCAGAGCTAGAGAAGATTATCACTACATATGAACAACGTTTAGAGGGACCTATCAATGATGTAGTCATCCAAGAGTTCACTAAAAAGGAGGCCGTTGCACAACAACAAGTTGAAGCAGATCAATCCAAGCTTGAGGCGTTCGAAGCAGAACTAGTCAGACCATAGTGACTCGGGATGAGTCACATGTGAGTATTGGGGGCCTGTTGGCCCTTGACCAAGTTTTGGGAGATCCTTGGTCAAGTTGACCTATTTTGGGACTTCGACAGCCTGTCGAAGAGGGACTGTAAGAAGAAGCAGATATCACGGGATTTCGACCCCCTTTTTGGTCCTTTTTGGGATTTGGGAATATGTAATGGGTATGGGATGTCGGCCCATGGGTTTACCCATGTTTAGGCCTATTTTGTAAAGTATAAATAAGTAGTTAGGTGACATAATTAGAATACCGATAAGCTAAATACTAAGTGAAAGTATGGTTTGTAGATGATATGTGCATATTGTGAGAAACTTGTAGAGCTAAGTGCAAGTGGTTGTAACAGACTGTGAAAGGCTTTGTGCTAGACCTAGCTTGGGGAAGGAGGATCTGGCGAGGTGTGCGCAGATATCCTGTCCTATGTGGAGTAGGGTTTTTATGGCTCTTTGCATGTAGATGACTGATTGAAGCTAATAAATAAGAAGAGTTGGTGGACGTATCCCCAACATGGGGGTGAACCACGTAAATACTGTGTTATTCTTCTTTGTGCGATGTTCTGATGTATTTATGTGTTATTTGCTAAGTGCTTGATATAGATAGATAGATATGTTTGTGCTTTGTTCTTATGATGATTCTACATGTTAGATCTGATATAGGTGAATATTCTTAGTGATTGAATCTTCCATATATGATATACTTATTTATGCTAAGTGCTTAGATACATTAGATTTGGGTGAATGCCACGATGCTCTATTTTATCTATGAAGTAGATATTGGTTAAATAATAACAAACTGACAGTGCTAAGTTCTCTATTAAGTATTATAATCACAGAGCTGTGTCCCAGCTAAGGTTGCAGACACTTAAGTCCTATAACCACCCCTGCCTCTACCTTGGGTGAGACTTCATTTGCTTCACAAGTGTTGCTGAAAGGGTCAGTAGTTAGGGTTTTGTTGGTGTGCTATTGTAGCATTGAACCTTGGGTCTGCCCCTGTGCCAACAAGGGATATCCTCATTTGAGAGGGTGGAGGGATGGTAGGGAGGTATTTCACTTCTGATTATTAGGACCGATAGAGATAGTTACCTCAGATTATCCTTGAGTACCCGTGCATCGACATGGATTAAAGGCATGACCGAGACATGATACTTCCCCCGGGAAAGAACTTTGATCAACGAGGTGAGTTCCTATATGGTTGTGTAATTTATTTTTTATTTTTATTTTTAGCTCATGGTTTTTATCATATAACACATTAATAATGGGTAATTTATTTTGTGACTGTATATGTGGGACCATGAGGCCCCTATAATAACCAATAGGGGAGTTGGAAACGGCAAGACAAGGGGAGCATACGGGAGTGGGGTAGCGATGGGGATGCCATGATTTAGAGGTAGGACCGTCTCACTATCGTCGATGAATGAATCCTGAGGAGGGGGGAGTGGAAGAGAGAGAGGTGGGGCTCCAGATGCAGTTGAAATACCTTTGCTAGTGCTTTGATTGGGTACTCCATGGATTAATGGATGATAGCTATATTAATATTGATGAGGAGATTTTGGAGATTTGCATAGTTCTTTCTCCTAAGTGGCACCCGTAGGTTAGAACAATAATGGTGGTGGGTGAGGCTTACACCATACAGATTAGGATTCTAGATAGAGAAGCTAGAGTAATAGGAGGAGCCAGGGAGGCTAGTGGATCACCCCCATTGTGATAACCCTTACAACTTGCACCACCCTAGTGCTATATGTGTTTTATCTTCGGGTAGGGCCCGCATATGCATATGGGAGAGGCCTAGATTTTGTATATGATTGATGTATAGGGGAAATACTCCCATTTTTTTTTATATATGATATGACACGATGGAATGGCCATAGTGAGGGTTGGACCAATTGTAGTGATGTATCCCATATTGAAACTATCTATATATACATACAAAACTTTTGGTATTTTGTTATGGTGTATATTGATTATGTGATTGTGTATTTGATGATGTGCTTATGTGCTTTTACTACTTTATCATGCATGATTTTTATATGATGATGACATAAAAAATGCATATGTTAGATAGATAAATCACGCTAAACAATGTTAATCAATGCGATAAATGACAATCTATAATTTCATTTGCAATATTGTTGACAATCTGATTTTCACTTATAGGAATATGTGTGAGTGTGATGGATTCAAAATTCCTTGACATAAGTTTGAATTGCAAATATTTTCTAAACAAGTAAGGGTCATGAATATGGTAAACATTTTTCAATTGAAAGACAATAAGCGACAATATGGGAATCCAAGAATACACTGAAGTGGCGATTTTGAAGTTGAGCATCATCATCCAGAAGGTCGGTCACAACAACATAATATGCTTGGTTATTCATAGCTCGACCTAGGCTTACACCACTTACCTAATGAAGTGTATGAAAAGGTGAATAAATGGACCAAGATGCATAAGTGATATTTTGAGTCCATTGACTAGAACCATTAGAAAAATCGATGTGATATGTTGGTGAACGATTCATCTGGTAAAGAAAAAAGGACAAATGATTAGAAGTATGAAATAAATTTGATGTGTGTGTAAAAAATACTAAAAAATATATTAACATTTTTACAAATAAAATATGGAAACATAGGTGGTCCATAGTAGGGTGGCTACTCATGTTGGAATACTGAGAGTGGGGGGGGGGGTGAATAATTATGTGAACTTTATACCACTTTTAACCACTATATATATTCTTTCACTTTATCAACAATGTTCATCAGTTTATCATCAATGCATCATATATGATTTCATTCAATATATATATCATAATCATGTAATCATAAGAAACATCGCTTCAAAATCACATCAAGAACACAATACACCGGTATTTACGTGGAAATCCAAATGGGAGAAAACCATGAAAATGATTTCTTATATATATCAAGAATTCATTCATAGGAAGCACCAACTTCCAAATTCTCCAACTGCAACTGGAAGGAGGATAGAACCCCCTATTTATAGGATCCAACCTAAAGGAAGATACAACTCTTTGAATTGTCTGGCTCCAACCAAAAGGAGGCTACAACCCCCTGGGTTCTCCATCTCCAATCAGAAGGTTCCTAGAACCACCTAGTTCTTAGGATCCATCATAAAGGAAGATCCAACTCCATGATTCTTCTACACCAACCAGAAGGAGGATACAAACCCCTTTCCTTGCCCCACATTTATACTCTGAAATATAAATGTAGACCAAATGTAACTACCACAATCACTTCCACTGTCACTGTCACTGCCATTGTCAATGTCACATGAACCTGTAAATTGTGAACCTGTCACTGTATCTAAACTGTCACTGAAAAAACTGTCCAATCTGTCAATGTCACCGATACTCAACTATATCCTCTCACATGGATCATATACCAAGGAAACATCTCAACTAGATGTCCAACATCACCAACACATCCCTCTACCAAGCATGTACCAATATCACCAACATACCATCACAAGTTATGTGTCTCAACTATGTACCAAACCATCAACTTGTACCACACCAAACATCAATCGTGTACCACAACCTGTACCACATCAAGTGCATAGACCATGCACCAACACCTATACTAAGCTATGCATCAACCATGCATCAATACTTGTGCCAAACAATGCATCAACCACGCACCAACACTTGTGCCAAACTATGCATTAACCATGCACCATAACCTGTACCATATGCCTCAACCATCAACCATGTACATCAACACCATACCAAGTACCAATCCTATACCATACCATGGATCAAACATGTAAATCAACAATGTACATCAACACATGTACCATACCATGTACCAACAATGTATCTCAACCATATACCATAGCACTCAATCGTGCCATGCACCATGTACCATAGGATATATCAAGCAAGTACCATCAAGGGTGTACCTCAATAAAGTACCAAACAACCAAGATCATATACCATGTATATGCCTCAACCATGCACCTAATATGTGCCTTAAGCATGTGCCAATGCCTCAACAATATACAAAAGGTTTTCCTCAAGCATGCACCATAACATCATCAACATGTAACCCTAAAAAAATGTATACAAACATACTTGTAAATTTTTAACAGACCCGGTGTATGTGATTATAGACCTACATATGTTCCTCAACTTCAATAATAAGAGAATACCATCTTCATCAAACTTTACCTTAGTCTCATAGGACTAGTTTTTGGATTAGTCACAAACCTCGAGTTTAAAAAAGCATAAATCCATACCTATAATGAATACAGGTCTGAAATTTGTACCCAATATTATTCAATATATTCTCTACAATTCCTCCAAGTTTCACTACTTGAAACATCCCAGAAAAGAATTTATAGCAAAAATGACAGACCTTGTTGAATTATGGATTATTCTAGAGAGCTAACTTATAGAGCATGCCACACATGCAATATTGGATATATAGATATGAAATTCATAAAAAACATACTAAGTACTGTACTATAGCCAATTAATTTTGTCTCACTGAATTTGGATCCTCTATGAAGAAGTTATGACTGTTTTACCTGGAACACCTGTTTGAGAATAGTTTTCGGACTAGGAAAATACCCTATTTTCCACAGAGTGTATCTCCAAAAATACTACAACCCATATGTTGAAATTTTCACCATAGGTACCTTGACATGTCGACTCAATACACTCCAGTTTTCCCTATCTGAATATTTCTATAAAAAACTATATAGTGAAAATGGTAAGATGACCTGTAAATAACATACCTTAGAAAACATCCTCACAAGACTTCATCATCCCTTGGAATTTTTCCCTTCTTCACTTCATCTTCCCTCTGAAATTCAACTCAGATATCCTTGGTTACCTTAGATAACAATTACTTTTTGACTTAGAATATATTCAATAGAATGTGTGTGGATGTACTTATGAGTGACTTCTTGAGGTGTATATATACTTTTTTCTAAGTAACCTCTTTCCTCAACTTTAGGGCTTATTGAACTTTCTTGTTACAACCAATTTACCCTTTCATTAATGACTTGCAACCAATTAGGGGATTCTTAACCCATTGTTGGCACAGGGGTAGACCCAGGGTTCAATGCTTCAATAACTCACCAACAAAACCCTAACTATCGACCCTTTCGGCAACACCTACGAAGCAGGCAAGGTCTCACCCGAGGTAGAGGCAGGGGGGGTTACAAGACTCAGGTGTCTGTAACCAAAATGGGACATAGATATGTGATTATAATACTTCAAAAAGTACTTAGAAGATAACATGCATTATCTTATCAACCTCATTCACATCACATAACAAACCCTAAGGATAGATCGACGCAGTAACAATGACAAAATACACATCGCGCTTAGCATCATAAGTTAGATCTAGCACCTTCAACAAAAATAAAGCACTAAGCATTCATGGATCTATCTATCATATATAACAATCAATGTACTAAGAAGATTCACAACATAAACATCATAGCACAAAGAAAACCATCAACATGAAATATCCCTGATCCCGCTGATCAAGATATATACTACAAATCTAGTGTTCTGTCTCACATATCTGATACACTGGGGGTTTCTGAATGCATTTTATCTTCAGATCTGATACTCTGGGGGTTTATGGATGCGTTTTAGTTATGTTCTTGAGATGTTTTGTGGTTGTTTCATGTGCATGTTCTATGTTATGGTTTAAAATATATATATATATATATATATATATATATATATATATATATATATATAATATATATATATATATATATATATATATATATATATATATATATATATATATATATATGATGCATGTGGAAATAAGGAACATCAACCTCCCAAAAATATGTATTATGAGATTCAAGCATGGAAATACAATGAAATACTAGAAATATAGAAGATAGTATTCAGTTAGATCTCATGGATCGTCATTGGAATACAACAAAATAACACAAAATACCCGTGATTAGAAGATGAAGGACGATATGATGCATGCACGAATAGATCGACAAAATCAGCGGTTTCGGAGAAGCACGGTAACCGCTACAAACTAGAAAACTCATCTGGAAGGTTATACCCATCATAATGAGATGGAAACTATCCCAATAGAAGCATCCTGGCGTCTAGAATGATACTGGTGACTACCGAATGACAAATCAGACCTCTGATGCTCCAGATCTCGTCCCTTGGGGGTCTACGCACCTCCTGGCTCTCTGGATGCGCCCCAAATGATTCCACCAATGTAATTAGCTGCTATAGGACTCAAAACGATCACCTCACCAAATGTGAAACTAGGTCAGAAGGGTTTCCCTGGATCTTCTCTGATGCTCTGTCTATAACCCCAACCGTCCTTCCAAAAGAGTTGCGCCCTAAATGGATGAATGATGTGCTCTGAAGGATTCCATCATCCGAATATGATGGAAAGTGGCTCAATATATGTGCCCTGGCTAGATCTCAACTGGGTCAGAAGAAAACTACAATCCGTGCTCTGATCTCATGGAGCTACACAAACCCTCTATCTGACTTGCGCCCCCACTGGCTGAGCTGCGCAACACTGATAACTGGATACTCCTGAATAGCACAGTGAAATACCTGGATGGTATATCCGATGGGCTAGGGTGTGTCTCTCAACACCAAAACCTATCAATGGTGGTGGTTTCCTCCAGAAATCCACAAAACTATAGAAGTCGAATCTCTTCCTCCTCTAGGAACTCTCAACATCAAATCATAACAATGCATAATGAGGAATTAGGTTGAATTCCTCCCTTTATATTCTTCCCAATCTAATTCACCATTGACCTCACTTAAGCTAGGTGATTTTCCTCCTAAGGTGAATAATTAATTAATTAATTAATTCCCCCTTTAGCACCTTTTTGTTCTAATTCTTCGTTGACTTAGGCTTAAGTGAATTTTCCTATGCTTTTTGGCTTAATTCATCATTTAGCCATCAAATCACCCTTATTTCTCCCTTTTGTTCCCTGTTTGTGCATGAATATAGTCTACATGAACACATAGACTACTAAGTCACTCCCTGCTGGCCTACTCTTGGGAACAAGACATCACACAACACATGATATATGTGGTTCACCCCAGTGTGGGGCTACGTCCACCAACTGCTTCTTCTTATTTATTAGGCTTCAATCTATTACATTCTTCTGCTCTTGTGTACTAAGCCACTGAGCCAAGCTTCACGCCAGACAGGTGACTTGTGCACTAAGCACTAGATCCACCTTCCCAAAATCAGGTCAAGGAACATAACCAACTCCTCTATCAAGCACAAAGCCTTACATATATAGTCTGTTGCACTAATCAACCCAAAACTACTTGCACTTAGCCTTGCAAGCTATCAACCTCCTTTCCTACATCATATTCTTATTTATTTATACTTTTTCATTTACATCAAGGCCTAATCATGGGTAAACCCATCAACCAACATCCCATAACCCGTTACAAAACCATAAGAACCCCATGCTAGGTCCACAAATCCCAAAAAACAAGTGATATCCATGATCTCATCTCCGCCTAGGCACTCCTTCCTCGATCACTACGTCAAAGTCCAAAAAGTGCTCAACCCTTACCAAGATTTCCTCAAAACTTGGTTGAGGGCCAACATGCCCCCAACACTCTCCTGTGACTCGTCCTAAGTCACTCAGATCTGGGCAGAGATGCTTCGAAGGCCTCGAGCTTAGCTCGAGTTTCCTTGACTTGCTTCTTCACTTGAGCCTCCTACTCAATGAGCTCTTGGATTATATGCTCTGTAACAGGCCCTTCCAGGCGCTGTTCTCCTGTCGCAACCACTTGGTCCAATTGCGAACCTTGTCTTGTGATATCTTCAAACATCGCACATGCTTCATGTTGCACTGGTTGTAGCCTCTATGTGACTTCCATTACTCTGACTTGGATGACAGTAATCTGCTGTTGGACTGCGCATTGTTCTTGTGATCTCTTCATTCTCTCGACTGCAATGAGTGAATTCATATGCACTTGAACTATCAGTGACTACTGCTGTGCCTCCTGTAGCTGTTCTTCCAACTTCCTAAGATATGGATCTTCTGTGAGGTGTTCATAGGTATACACACTTCTGTCGCTCAACTATTTTCATTTTGAGCCGAGGGATCTGATCCTTTCAACTGTGCTCTTGGAAGCTTCCTCCCTCTGGTCATGCACTTCCTATGGAGTGCTTGGTAATGCTTGGATCTCCAACTCTGTTACCCTTTCTTGAAGCTGCTGGATGGCCTCAGCGAGCTTCATCACTTGAACCTCAACTGCCTCATGTTTCTCCTATGCCAAGCTTGGCACAAAGTGAAGTTCTCTTCTCACCAATTGTTTGACCATAGTCTTCTCTGCGAGAAGCTGGTCCTTTTCCCTCTGTATATTCTCCTTTTATTCCTTGAGCATCGTCTGTAACTCATATTTCTCATTTTCATAAGCAGTTACACAGTGCCACACAACTCGTAATTTCTCCAAGATCTCTTCTTTTTATTGTTTCAAGGCTTCTGTAGCCTTCTTCTTCTCTTCTTGGACTCTTTGAAGTCAAGCCTCTATTGCATCTACAAGTCTTCAAAGTTGGACTGGCTCATCCCCCAACTCTGCAGTATCTGACGAGGAAGGCGCAGTAGGGACTGCGTGGACCGAGCAAATAGATTCTTTTACTTCACTCAATTCATTTTCTATCCTACCATATAGTTCATCTTGCTTTGATCCATATCTCTACAAGAGATCCTCAGACGGATACTCCATCGCTCTACGGACTAGACTGATATCATCCTCGGTGAGCGTAGCCTCTAGCTAGGGATTACTGGCACAGGTCTTCTTTATTGCTGAGGGTTTCTGTAGAGAAACCTTCCTCTTCTTCAGGGTTTCTGCCTCGGTAGGGGGATCCTTTGACGGTGTATCTTCATCTTCTCCTTCATCCCCCCCTCCTTCTTCATTTACTTTGCCTCCTCCTCCTGCAGGTGAGCCAGATCCATTTTCTTTAGAGGCCCTGTCTTCCTCATCAGTTTGTACATCCTGGACTTCCTCCTTTTTTTTCTTCTTCTTCGCGCTAGTCTGTCCAACATGCTCAACATGGGTGACCAAGGGGATTCCTATAATGTCACCGTCGGAGAGCTCTGCATCTGCAACGGGTACAAGGAACTCCTCCAGCTATTCCTTAGTGATATGCTCCATGTCTTTGTCATTCAGCTTGTAATAGGATTGTAATTCTTCCTTGCTCTCATCCTTGCGCGCAGTGATATATATGAAATGTCGATCTGCGTAGAACTGAGCGATTTATTTGTACTAGTGCAAAGTGCACGATGTCATGCGTGGGAATGAATCTATGGAAACCTTTAGTTGCTGATAGTAGGCATGGAACACTACGTTCGAATACCATTGCTTCGACATGTCATTCGTATACAAAAATGTAGAAAATATAGCTGCTAATGGCTATGATGGTTCAATTTATGGAACATTTTCTCCCTCAGGCATTTTCCAAACGACAAATGCAATCAACACAAGTAGCCAGCTGAAGTGTAACTTGTATCCATGATCCTGTGCTTCACGAAAATATTTCTCAAGCTCATTGATGAGGTAACTCACCCAATTCATTTTCATTCCCTTCACACATTTCCCTGCTTGTCCACCATGAACCCGATGACTTGTGTGGGGTGGTTCTTTTGGATGAGCTTGCCATCTATGAGTTGGCAAGTGAGGCTCACTGTGCCATCCTATATAGAGCCTACCTTGTATTTTTTCTTTCCCTTCTCAACTTCGGCGCATTCCTCCTTTATGCGCTGTTCCAGGGAGTGGTCTGAGGCCTTCCCTGGGTAGAACTGTTGAGGGTCTGGTCCCTGCATGCTCAATCCTGTGATTAGGTGGATCAACATCAGATCCATAGTAATACACCTATCGAGCCACAAGTATCCACCATGATAGAATGACAATAGGAGTTTAATGCAAGTGTTAACGTCCTGATGTCAGCCAAAATGAGGAATCTTCATCATGTTGAGTATAGTGGGCTACGCCAACTCCTTTATCCAATACTAGAAGACGATGCGAGGCTTCTTATCTCTGGTCTTCGTTAAGTATTTATGAGGGGTGAGCATGGCGTAGTTATTTCTATCTCCAAGGTTAAAGTCACTGTTCTTCAGGGATGGGATCTGTCCCAACTGGCTTCCAAATATGCCTATCCCCTTCAGGATATACGTGGTGATCAGAGTGTACTCATAGCCCCATGGGATGCTGTCGTGGTTAACCGTTCCAGCCAAAGGCGGGATATAATCATGTAATATCGATGGGATCTGCTTCACATTAGCCAGATCATCGCGATGCTTACTTCACTTCTCAGTCTCAGGGTTAGTACGACCCGAACGTCGTGAAGTTGAAGGGGAATCCTATAGTCCCTTAGTCGATGATGCCTGAATACCTTCAGACATAGCTCTGTCAACCTTAAAATTTTTAAGGACCTCTGTGATGGAATTCTCTAACTCAGTCTGTTCTCTCGACATTCTGACTTTTAAATGGATAAGTCGGGGTAGGCGAGTGGACAAACGGGGTAAAAAAGTGGATGGAGAAGTCTAGGTTCTGAAATCATAGCTCGACACACAATCATTTATCCTTTAGCAACATTAATCACGGATGGAGAAAAGTGGTCCCAACGCAGAGTCGACGGGTTAAATAAGAGCGCGCCGTAACATATTATTCCAATGGGTAGGACTTCTTCCATTAATGCAAATCTATCTGTTATGGCACGATATCATTGTCCAAAACGCGATCTATCCACCCATAAATGCATTTCCTAGCCATTTCAGAGTGTTGTTCTAATGGTCGGGGTGCCTCCAACAGTTATATAGCTTCGTCGAGGTGAAGTCCCATTCTGCGCGGTCCTGCTTTTTCGATGAGGTTTAGAGCCTACAACCCTTCCTCCTGTGAAGTATTCTCTGTAACCTCCTGTAGCTTTTATAACTTGGATTTATTCTTATAGAGCTTCCTTGCCTTCTTTCCTGTGATCTGAGTCTCTCTAATTGTTTCTGGATTCCTCTTTCCATTCTTATTCTTAGTTTTTCCTATCGTAGTGACTTCGCAGTGTTGATGTACTTCCAATGGGTTCACAGTTAATATCCTTTCCCTTACCACTTTCTGTGTGGATTTACTTTATTCTTGCATGGGTAGGTCCCTTAATCCTTCTTGCACTTTTCCAATTCCAACAACTAATTCTCTTGCCTTCTGCTGCTTCGACTTAACTTCTCGTTCTTCTATCAGTCGATCTATTTTCCTAGCTATGAAATCCCTTAGTTCTTGATTTTTCTTTTCTATAGCTTCTTCCTCTGCTTTCCTTCTGATCTAATCCTTCTTAATCCAAGTATTTACTAACAAAAGAGGCAAAGGACCATTTTTCTCAACAAACTTAATGACTTCAAATTCCCCTTCAGTCGATGTTCCATGAATAATAAGATGTAAATTAGTAATTCTTCCACATAAGGTTATCATCTTTCCTTTGAATAAACCTATTATTCCCAATGAATATACTATAGTAGGCTTTCCCAAAATTTCCCAAGTGCTTTCTGTCATAATATTCACTTGTGTTTCCTCATCCAAGACATAGTCCATGTCGAAGTCTCCTATTATTGTACCTATGCGCTATTTTTCTTTCATGATCTCTGGTAAACTGACATCTTTGTGATCATTCATTGCTTCTTTTAATTGTAATAATGTAGTCTGAACTTCCTCTGATCCTTTCTCTTTCTGATCTTCTAACATGCTTTTATTCTCTTGACTCATGTTCATTTGTTCAACTTTAGCAATCATCCTTGGGAAATCCTCAACCTCATGACCATAAATTTTACAACAAAGACAAATAGGACCTATACCAGAGAATTTCTTAGCAAGATGTCCCGGTCTTCTGTAGTTATAACATAGGGTTAATCCTCTCTCCTCTTGTACTTCGCACTAGGATCACAATGCTAGACCCACAATTTGCAAAAATTCTTTCTAGGTCACTGCATCCACTTGTTAGTCCAAAAATTATTTCTACGCTTAGGAATAACATATCTTTCTTCATTTCTATTAGCCTTACTTAGATCAACTCTTTCTTCCTGCTGTGCCCTAACTTTCAGAATAAGACATAATCTATTAAACATACCTAAATTCATGCTTCCGAAACAAAAAATTTCACTTACCTTACTCTTATCAAAGTACAAAGCTTTACCTATTTCAAGATCTTACCTCAGATCGGGTTTCTTTCTTAGAACAGAGCTTCGCAAGTCAAGTAGAATGTTGCGCACTACAATGACAGATCTACACACATAGATTCTCTTTTCTTTACTTTAGTTCCAAACAATCATAGTTCCAGTCCTGACAATGGAACCATTTGTTGGCATAGGGGTAGACCCAGGGTTCAATGCTTCAACAACTGTTGGCACAGGGTAGACTCAGGGTTCAACACTTCAACATCGCACCAACAAACCCTAACTATCAGCCCTTTTGGCAACACCTGCGAAGTAGATGAAGTCTCACCCGAGGTAGAGGTAGGGGGGTTGCAGGACTTAGGTGTCTACAACCTAGCTGGGACACATATTTGTTATTACAACACTTAATATAGAACTTATCCAATAACATGCATTAGTTCTTGAACCTTATTCACATCGCAGGTTAAATCCTTATTACAAATCAACGTAGTAGCAATCAAGATTAAATACATCTAATCATTTATCACATAGCATTAACTTAGATCTAACATTCAAATATCATAAAGCACTAAGCATCCACATATCTATCTATCATATATCAAGATCAATTCACTAAGAAGATAAAGACATAAACAACATGAGCAATATTGCACAAAGCACATCAAAACACAGGATATACATGGTTCACCCCAGTGTGGGGCTACATCCACCAACTTCTTCTTGTCTTCTTTATTAATCTTCAAAATTTCTACATTCTTCGGCTCCTGTGCACAAAGCCACAGAGAAAAAATCTACAGAGGACAAGAGATCTATGTGCAACCTGCATAGAGCCAAAATAAGGTCAAGGCACAGAGCCAACTCCTTATTAGCACAAAGCCTTACATAGTCTGTGCACCAAGCCTCTTACAATTACTTGCACTGAGCCATAACAACTCAATACAACACTTAGATAGCACCTTTTACATATTATTTCATGAAGCCAACTTAGACTGCTACAACATATGGTGCACTTAGCTCACTCCTCATGAACTAAGCCGATCGGATCTACTTCTTACATCGCTTAGCTGCCTATTTATACATTAAAAAAAGGCCTAAACATGGGTAAACCCATGGGCCGACATCCCACACCCATTACATAAACCCTAAAATCCCAAAAATTCCAAAAAATAGGTGAGATCCTGTGATCTCATCTCCGCTTGGGTGCTCCATCTTCGACCAGCCTGTCGAAGTCCCAAAAATGTTCAAACACGACCATTTTTTTCCTCAGAACTTGGTCAAGGGCCAACAAGCCCCCAACACTCACCTGTGACTCGTCCCGCTTCACTCAGATCTTGGAAGGGCTGATTTGAAGGCCTTGAGCTTAGCTCAAGTTGCCTCGACTTGCTGCTTTTCTAGAGCCTCATGCTCGGTGAACTCCTGAATCACTTGCGCGGTGACAGGCCCTTCCAGGTGCTGTTCCAATGTCACAACCACTTGGTCTAGTTGCGAGCCTTGTCCTTCAATTTCTTCAAAAGTCATGTAGGCTTTGTCCTGCACCGGATGGATTCTCTGTGTCACTTCCATAACCTTTCTTTGGATGGCCGTAACCTACTATTGGACTGTGTGCTGCTCTTGTGACCTCTTCATATTCTCAATGATAGTAAGCAACTTCATCTGTGCTTGTACTGTGGAAGCCTGCTTCTTCACCTCCTGGAGCCGTGCTTTCAATTTCCTCATCTCCGGATCTTTTGCAAGGCACTCATAAGTATTCACACTTCGATCACTTAGTTTCTTACACTCTAAGGTGAGTGCCCTAATTGTTTCTACTGTATTCCTAGAAGCTTCCTCACTCTGATTGTGCACTTCTTGTGGAGTGCTCAACACTACTTGAATTTCTAGCTCCATTACTCTTGCTTGAAGCTGTTGAATGGTCGCAGCGAGCTTCCCCACTTGTATCTCTATCGATTCTTCTTCCTCCTGTTCCAATCCTGACATAGAGAGATGTGCTCTTGTTACTACCTCCTTGATCTCAATATTCTTTGCGAGAAGTTGGTCTTTTTATTCTTGTATCTTCGCATTGTTCTGCTCGAAATTTGATTGAATTTCATTTTTCTCCTTCTTCACAACTCAAAGTTTCTCTAGGACCTCCTCCTTTTATTTATTTAAGGCCTATGTTGCCTACTACTCCTTTTCTTCTTGGAATCAACAAAGTCGAGCCTTGGTTTCATCTGCTAGCCTTCGTAGTTGGGTTGGATCATTCCCCAATTCTACACTTTCTACTGAAGATGGTGCAATAGGCACTGCACTACTCAAATGGATAGCTTGATGGATGTCTTTGAGCTCCTTATCTATTCTATCATACAATGTTTCTTTCTTTGCTTCATGTCTCTACAGGATATCCTCTGAAGCATATTCTACAACTGTGATAATGAGCTCGATATCTTCCACTATGAGCACATTCTGCGACTAAGGCTTATGGGCTTGGGTCTTCTTCTGTGTTGAGGGTATATGCAGAGAAACCTTCCTTTTATTTGATGTCTCAGCCTTTGTAAGGGGATCCTTTGGTGGTGTCACTTCTCCTTTTTCTTGCTTGTCTTCTTCTTCCCCTCCTTTTTGGTTTACTTCGTCTCCTCCTCCTCCTGCAGGCGAGCTAGGCGTAGTTTCCTCCGATGCATTGTCCTTCTCATCACTTTGTATGTCCTACACTTCCTCCTTTTTCTTCTTTTTCTTCATGCTTCTCTGTCCATCATGCTCGACCTGGGTGACCAAAGGAATTCCGATGATGTCAGGGTCAAAGAGTTTGACATCTTCCACTAGTACAAGGAATTCTGTTGGCCATTCCTTAGTGATCTCTTCCATGTCTTCCTTGGTCAACTTATAGTAAGACTACATATCCTCCTTACTTTCATCCATGCACATGATGATGTATATGAAGTGTTGGTTTGTGAAAAACTTTGCGAACAATCTGTACTGATGGAGTGTATTCAGTGTCATTCGGGGGAATGATTCAATGGCACACTTCAGCTGTAGGTAGTAAGTATGTAACACCGTGTTCGATTTCCACTGCTTCTCCATATCGTTCTTGTACCACAAAGTGGAGAACCTTATGGCCAATGACTCTGAATGCTTGACTTCTAGGAAGGATGCTCCTTTCAGAATTTTCCAAGTGACAAATGTGATCATTACCAATAGCCAACTAAAGTGAAATTCATACCCTTGATCTTGCACTTCACGACAATCCTTTTCCATCTCGTTGACGAGGTAGCTCACCTAGTTCATCTGCATGCCTTCTACGCACTTCCCTGTGAGGTCCACTATGAACCCTGTGACTTGTGTCGACCGGTTATTTCTGACTAGATTTCCAACGATCAATTGGAAAGAAAGGCGCACTATGCCATACTAGATGGAGGCTACCTTGTAGCCTCATTTTCCCATATCTACATTGCCATAGTATTCTTTTATATGTTGGGCCAAGGAGTGATCTGACGTATTTCCTGGGTAGAACTGGTAAGAGTCCAACCCCTTCATGCTCAATCCAGTGATCAGGTGGATCAACGCCGGATACACAGTGATGTGATTATATAACCAAATATAACCTCCATGATAGCACAATAAGAAGATTTTAATGCAAGCATTAACCTCCTAATGTCATCCGAAGTGGGGGATCTTCATCACGTTCAAGACCATGGATCGCATGAGCTCCTTAATCCATGGTTGGGGAAATATATTTGGCTTCTTCCTAGTCATCTTCATCAAATAACTAGGTGACGCGAGCATCACATAGTTCTTCTGGTCTCCTAGGTTGAAGTCACTGATCTTGAGAGATGGGATCAATCCCAACTAGGGTCCAACTGTGCGTATCAACTTCGAGAGGCACACAATGATCAACGTGTATTCGAAATCATGCTGGACACTGTCGTGGTTAATCACGCTAGTCAAAGGTGGGATGTAGTTTGGCAAGATCGACGGGATCTGCTTCGTGTTAGCCAGATGATCGTGGTGTTTTCTTGGTTTCTCAGCAGCGCGGTCAGAATGCCATCCAGTTGATGGGGATGCTTGAAATTTTCCAGTCGACGATGCTTGTATTCATACAAACATGACTTTCTCAGCCATGAGGTCTATAAAAATATCCTCCACAAACTTCTCTAGTGTGCTATGCTTTCCCGACATTCACACTTGTAATCAAGGAGATCGGGTAGGTTAATAGATAGACAAGGTAATAAAATGAACGAAAAGGTCTAGACAACACAACACAGTATACAATCAATTCTCTGGTAGCTTGGATATCTCAATTTGAAAAATGTGCTCCCAGCGCAGCATATGACGGTTTAAATATGCAGCGTCATAACAAATTCCTCCAACGGGAAGGAATTCCTCAATCAATACGAATCGAGCTGATATGGCACGGTCCCAATGGTCCAACAATGGTCTTTTCGTTAATAACTATGTTTCTAGCCATTCTGGAGCGTCATTCTAATGGTCAGGACGCCTCCAACGGTCATATGGCTTCACCATGGCGAAGTCCCATTCTGCATTGTTCTGCTATTCCGACGAGGTTCAAGTTCTGCAAGCCTGCCTTCTGCGAAGTCTTCTCTGGAACTTGCTACAATTTTTCTAACTTTGCTTTCTTCTTACTAAGATTTCTTTCCTTCTTTCCTATTGGCCCTTGACCAAGTTTTGAGGGATCTGGTCAAGTTTGACCTATTTTTGGACTTCAACAGCCTGTCGAAGATGGAGCACAAGACGAAGTAGAGATCATGGGATTTCAGCCCCTTTTTGGGTCATTTTTGAGATTTGGGAATATGTAACAAGAATGGGATGTCGGCCCATGGGTGTACCCATGTTTAGGCCTATTTTGTATGTATAAATAGAAGGCTAGGTAATGTAAGAAGTAGTGGAATAGTGCACAAGTGTTGTGCAAGTTGGTTAAGTGCTGGATCTGTGTGATCAAGACCGTAAGGCTTCATGCATACTGTATGAGAATTGCAGAGCTAAGTGCAAGTCATTGTAAGAGACTGTGAAGGATTTGTACTGCAACACAAGGAAGGAGGATCTAGTGAGCTATGCAGATCTCCTTTCCTAGGCAAAGTAGGGTTTTGAGGCTCTGTTCTTGTAATTGATTGACTGAAAACAATAAAGAAGAAGAGTTGGTGGACGTAGCCCCAGGGTGGGGGTGAACTGCATAAACACTGTGTTGTTCCACTTTGTGCTTGTCTTGATGTGTTTATAACTTATCTTGCTAAGTACTTTGATAGAGAGAGATAAATCTACTTATGCTTTGTGCTAATAATGTGTAAGAATGTTAGATCTGATCTATATGAAGGTGCTTAGTACTTGATTTGCTAGATATAACTTGCCTATTGACGATAAATTTCTTAAATACATTAGACGTGAGTGAATGGTGTGATGCTCTGTTTTATCTATGCAATATTAATTGGTTGAATATTGATGAACTGTTGATGCTAAGTGCTTTGTTAAGTATTATAATCACAGATCTCTGTCCCAGCTGAGGTTGCAGACACTTGAGTCTTGAAACCACCCCTGCCTCTACCTCGGGTGAGACTTCATCTGCTTTGTAGGTGTTGCCGAAAGGGATGGTAGTTAGGGTTTTGTTGGTGTGCCGTTGTAGCGTTGAACCCTGGGTCTACCCCTATGCCAACAGATGGTTCCGTTTATGGGACTGAAACTGTGATTGCTGGGAAATGAAGAGAAGTTATGTGCATAGATCTACTGCTGAAGTGTGCAGTATCGGTCCTGAAACTTTGATTATTGGGAACTGAGAAAGTAGAAGCTTTGTGCAAAGATTTAGCTTGAGATTGTGAAAGCTCTGTGCATAGATCTACTACCCTAGTGTTATAACCCTAAATTTCACCACACATGCTTACCTGGCATCAGGCCAATTCATATCCCTTCTTTTCCAAAACTCTGCTGAACAACTCTTTGAAAATCCTCTTGTGTCAAGGCCCACGCGCCCTAACCCATCACTGCACACGTGTGCACGCTGGCTGGCTCACAACAACCCGCGTGTACCTAACAAAGCACGAAAAAAGGAAAGTTACTGACGGAACAAAAAGATATGGGTCAATTAACTGAAACTCCTAACCATGCATGGCCGAGGGTTCATCCAAAACCCTAGCTCCTTCTAGCCTATAAAAGAAGGGGTAGGGGTACCATTTGGAGGAGGAAAAAATATAGC
>SNQJ01S0017378.1:66025-89698 GCA_010110895.2 Picea sitchensis | reverse complement strand
GGAAGATCCTTCTAGAAGCGGAAGCTTATATTAGGTCTTCTTACATCCGCCTTATTCTATTTTATTGAAAGGTCTTATTAATATTGACCTTTATTACATCCGAATACATTGATCTACCTATGTGCGGGTTAGGACCTTAACATATAGAACATCCCCAATGAGGAGATATCATTGGGATTGGTGGTGAATATGCCGATGATCATTTTGAGAGAGATGCGAACCAAAATTTATGTTCAAAGGTAATTAAGGATGTCACTGTACCAGGGGTCATCAGATGAGATAAAAAATAAGTGTTCATCGATGAAGTTCTCATTTATGGGTGAGTCCTTGATGTCGAACAATAAATCTGTGATGAACTCTACAAGGATGAAATATTTATTACTTTTTGGAGTACTAAACTCTGGATCAAATTCCTGGAGAATTACGATCCACCGAGCGAATTTCTCATTGATTTTCACTATCTAAGTAAGTAATACATTGGATTGGAGTTTGCAATGACGTTTGTTGTTCATAGAAAAATGTGATGACACAAATTTTGGACTGCATGAACCAAGACCATGGCCAAATTTTCTTCATGATTTTAGTTCAAAGGAGGGCATGGAAAGTTATTACTAATGTAATAAATGACATGATCTTTCCTTTCCTCCCCTTGATGGATGAGGACCCCTACGACCAACACTTCAAAATTTGAGAGGTACAAGGAATAATGTTTGTTGAAATTAGGGGGATTGATTAAAGGGGATTTTAAGAGAGAAAATTTTAATCCCTCAAAATCTTATTGATATTGGTCATCCCATCAAAATGTGATGCCTTGTTGTAATAGGTGTTAAAAAATAAAACAAAACCTTCTTATAATGAACGCACTAGTTGGTGATGAAATCTAACGTTGCGAGAACAATGTAAGAAGGGGATGAGATAGAGCGGGTGGAAAATTTACGTTGATGACCCTGTTAATGGACTTACATCCTGGTGAAACCTCCCACACATAATCATGGATATACCCTCCAAGGAGCTCGAGTGAGTTTGACCAACGTTGATTCCAGGTACAACAAATAATTTCCCCTTCACCGTCACCTCGTGTAAGGAACCTAAAGAGAAAGGCCACTAAGGTTACCAAATACAACAATGATGTCTGGGGAAACAATCAAGATTATGATATACATGCAAAGGCAGAGTATCTAAACCCGAAATATACTCGAGAAGGTCCGCATAGGATTTTCTTCTCAAATGACCCCCAATAATACACCCAATCACTACACTAAGACCAAAAAAGCAGGGTGAGTAACTCTGCCGGTCCTAATGCGACCTCATGATTGACCCTTGTGTTAGAAGGGATTCCCAGGACAAAATGTAGCAATTGGATTTGTCGCTCTCTAACTCAAGATACTATGTTTGTTTACATCTTTGGAATGTTATCTGTCACACCTATTCAAAATCCCTACACCCTAAGCTAATGTAGGTTTTCTACCAGAAAATATAAAAATGTCTAATTAATTTTTATAAGCGCTTTATTTTTAAGGATGTTGTTTACTCAAGAGGAAAATGACGTGGATTAAATGATGTTTTGATCGACTCTAAATAAAATGAAAAGAAATGAGAATGCAAATATTTCACTTTGATGAAAGCTATATTATGAGAAGGAGAAAACGTTTATCATTCCTAGATGCACAATGTCCCATAAATTTTATTATACTCATCAATATCAAGAACTTCAAGAAATGAGCCAAAGAGACTGTACACCAATACACGATTCTTGGCCAAAGTTTTTTTTTTTTTTAAGAATTCAAGACAAAAAATGCCAAAAATATGCAATTTCGCTACTTCAAATGAAAAGATGCCCCCAATCTAAATTTTTTTATTTTAAAATGAACAATTCAGAAAAAGAAATGTTCTTGCACTAAACAATTCTAAAGAAAAAACAATGCTTTGTAACCAAAAGACACTCAAATCAAGAGATCAAATCCTTCAAAAGAAGACAAGCTGAAACAAATAAAAAAAAGGCTAAAAGAAGATTCAAAGCTGTCAAGCAGACTATAAACAGACCCAACAAATCACCCCAAACACTTATCACAGATCTGGGCAAGGAAAACCACCAAAAAATGTTTTTTTTCACAAAATTGTCGCGGGCTACCAACCAACACCGTGTAATGATCCTAGATCATTGCGGGCCAGAGAATAGTACAGTGCGATGACATTGAAATGTGTCTAATAGGCAGAGTGCATCAATCCTAGATCGTCGCACTGTCTCTCAAAGAAGATTGCGACGATCAAAGGAAAAATGAAAAAATACAAAGCAAGAAGGTTTTCCAGTGAATTCAAACAGTCAAAGAGTTCATCTGGATCTCCTAGTGACTCATAAAATAAAACTCAGGAAATCAAAGAAAGAAAGAAAGAAAAAATAGGAAAACAATTCGTTCCCCAGTATGGTCGCCAATTTTGTTATTGGACTAATCGGTAAGTGTGAACACAAACGGATCTCCCTAGTTTCACCCCGAAACTAGAACAACACAAGACAAGATACAAAACTTTACCTAAGTTTTAATTATCAAACATACTAACTAACAAGAGATAAATGACATACCTTTTAAACAACGTTTGTCCTTGATAGTGTCATCCTCGATACATTCCAAGGATTATGGGATGTTGAACCTGTAAAAATACACAAGCCAACGAAGTGAAAGAAACAGCGTATACTCAACAAAACCTATGTATGTGATCAAGGAGTCATACAATAAAATAAGACCAATTTTATGGGAAAGAAATATATCACTGTATTAAAGATATGAAAAGAGGAATACAACCAATGCCTTAATGTTGTAAGGTCCCTTCCAACAGTTCCTTTCTTCCCACACACTTCTGCTCCACTAATTCTGAGATCAACAATCTATCTTGACAAAGCAAATCTCAAAGCCAACATACAAGCTCCAAAAACTCCAAGCTACAAAACTCAAGAACTTTTCAACTCCAAAAGCTAGCCAACCTTCCCAAGCTAACTTTTCCCATGATAATTCTTCTCCTTTTATAAGCTGAAAACGATAGGGTGAGGAGGTTATGATGATCCCATGAGATTAGGGATGCGACTCATATCCAAATCGATCGAAGGCCACCTCACCCTCGAAACTTATATTCTAGAACTTTCGAGAAATTCCTCTTTTTCCTTCGTACGAAAATTGTCGCACCCTTAACACTGAGAAAACTACGACGTCATCGTAGGCCACTGTGGTGCAACCTGCGACGATCCTGGATCGTCGCATCCTTAACACTAAGCAAGGTGCGATGATCCTAGATCGTCGCATCCTTAACACTAAGCAAGGTGCGACGATCCCTTTTTCTAAGGTTTTTGACAAAGGAAAAGTATAATTCCATCTCTCTAGAAAAATGTATCTTCATTCTTCTTCAGGGATTAAGGCCATTGATCCTTCTCAAGACAAAGGATAGGTTTACATCATTAACGGTCATAGGGGTGACAAAAATAACGTGTAACAAATAGTGATGGAAGATATCTCTTCTTCGATATAATTCACCACTAATTATTATCTTCAAAACTAATAAGTGTCTGAACTCGAGTTCATTCAACGGAATTGCAAATAAATGCATGTAAGTGTCTTAATTTTGAAACATGATATATGTAGTTTTGATTGTGTATTTCGAAAGCTTCTCTGTTACAACTATGTATCTATTATTTTTTTTTGAGAAATTGTGAAGTACTATATTGTCAAAACATTCTTTATTGTGATAGAATTGGTTTATATATGGAGATAAGATGCCTCCAAGGAAGACTCTAGTGAAGATTATAGTTAAAATGCCTAAGGGGAAACTGAAAGAGACAAGCACATGTTCATTGAAGAAGTTGGTCGAGTTCGACGATGCAATGGATGATTACATTCTGGTTATCCATATTCTAACCGCTGGAGAACCTGTATTGCATCCAATATTCAAGGACATCGAGACTAGTACCATATCAACATTCCTTTTACCAGGGTGGAAGCATCTATTCCTAAAATTTAAGAATGAATATTATCTAAGTACTATTCCCCATAGTGACCCAATATTCAGGAAAGTGTATGATAGAGTTTTTGTAAATATATGAAGGGCTCAACTGCACTTTGTGGCAATAAGAGCACCGATGTTCCCTTTCTATGAGGGCATAGAATGGATTATTTACTAGACTCTCCTGGATAGAGGTATGTTCATTGATGCTTCGAGAAATTGTATTTTTTGTTTCCACCAGAACAATTATATGCATACTATAAATTCCAGAAACCCGAGGTCTCCCTAAACATTTATTTTGTTAATAATTTCTATGATAAAAATGACATTGGGAATTTTTTGTCCAAATGGTGGAAGGGGGACAAGAAATTCATTAACAAAACTATCATATGACATGCCATAACCAATATTAGGGAACCTTACATGTATTTGAATGTTCTAATATGTTGTTTATATGGGGAAATAGATTGTTTGATGATTTCAGTTGCATGGCTTCCATTGGATCACACATTGGCCATGACAGATAAGATGTTCAATTTATGAGGCATTTTGTCAAACCAATTAGGAATGATGATTCAATGGGTCCACTGAGTGAATAAAAACCCAATATTGTCCCTAATTTATATATGGCTTCTTATTTGGTTGATTCTATTTCAGTTAGCAATGTGTTCCCAGGGTTAAGTTTGAGATGATATAGATTTGAGGCTTCAATCCATGTATACTTCCAAGATTTATGGGAACATAAGTACAAGAAAAGAGATTATGATATTTGTGATCATTTTCTTTCCAGACTATATCATATTATATTTCACGAGGAATTTCCTAGGTTGTCTAGATATGCAAAAAGCTTGATTAAGTATCATGGACTCAATGAATCACTCTTTAAGGAGGTAAATAAGAATATTTTTACACTACATGTTTTTAAGATGGGGAATTATTTTATTAAGGATCCAAAACAGGCTCACTAAGATGCATCCATCCATTTACAAAATTGTTTATCTATAGGACAATTTAAGAGACATGACCTGAAAGGGCTCATATCCAAACATTGTGAATTTGTTTGAACATCATGGATGTGTAACCATGAGAAATGGGAGTATGAGTTCTTCCTATAGGAAATTAATAGTTGGGAAGAGGTATTAGAGAGAAAAAGGAACCTAAAACTCATAATATTTAAAAACCTTTCCTTAGAAGAACAATTATCTGACTTAGAGATAAGGATGATGACCCAGAGAGTAAAAAAAGAGGTTGAAGAAGCCCAAAGAACATAAGAGCTTAGGTTGAAAGAGGAATCTTAATTGAAAAATGTACAATATGAGAAATTGATATTGCGAGAGGAACATGACACACAGATGTTGAAAGAGAAAGAAAAAAAAAAAAGATAGAAGGAAGAAGAGGTTAGACAATAAGAACTATAGATAAAGGGAAGAGTTTATGAAGCATAACAAAGGTCACAAGACCTACTAAAGAAAAGATAAAGGGAACAAATAAAAAAACCAAGAAAAAATAAATAAGAAGAAACAAGAGGAGGCTATTGTAGAACAAAGTAATACAAAGCGAGGAAAAGGGGAGCACTAGGATCAACAACCTATAGATACACCCAAAGAGGTCATTGACTTGACCAAAACTTATGAAAGTGCCTCTGAGCAGGAGGAGAAATAATCATAGAACAAGGGAAAATATGATAAAAATGAGAAGGATACTACTAAAGGAAATACATCAAAGAATTCAAAGGAAAAACCAGAGAAGGAATGGAAATTATGCACAAAGCTATGGTGACTATTGAATGAGACGATGTTGAATAGGAAATTGCCTACGTTCAACCAACTTGAAGATTTTTGGTCGTTCGATCAAGTGGTAACATGCTTTGAGAAGGTGGCCGAAAAATAAGAGGATGAAATTAAAGGAATGATGTTGATTGAGCACAACCACATGTAAAATTTACTAGTTAAAGCAACAGGGAAATGTGCCAAACTGGATTTCATGATCCCAGAGATCGAGAAATATGCTTACCCATGGATAACCATGTGTTCCCTAAACAATGGTTCTACGAGAAGAGATTTTAGTGGTGGGTCGATTATTATGCCAAGCATGTGGAAACTAAGACTCCCAGTCTAGATGTAGAAGCTATCGATCATGCAATGGTCGAAACAATAGTAAAAAAAGCGACCAAGATTCATGAACATGCAATGGTCGAAGATAACACATTACTCCAGAATTAGAAACATGTAAATCTGTTTTGCTTTTATACTTCTATTCTTTTATTAATTTTAAATATGTGATTAAGACTATAATTTAAAGATTGAAAGGGTGGAAGAGGGACTTTTGACTTTGAAGACAATTTTTGAAATTGTTTTAGCTGAGAATTATTTCAAAACAAAATTTTGGATAATTTTTATTGGAGAAAAGAAACTTTTGTTTATTGAGGAATATCTATGCATTTACCATTATCATGGATTAATATTATACTGTGTATATGTCTCAATTATCTAGTAAAAAAATTGATTTTTGATAAGTTATCTTATAACATTGATTGGATTACTATTTTTCTTATTAAATTCACTTTTCAATTATTTTTGTTTAACATGCTCATAGAATTAATTCTAATTATTCTAATTTTCATATCTTTCAACTTTGTGATATGGATTTTATGTTAACATCACATGGAGGACTTATTTCCAAAAATATTTTAAATTCTATCCATGTCTATTGATTACTTTACATGTTATCCTAGAGAGAAAAAATCCTTTAAACAATTAGATTTGTTTGTTTCATTAATTTATTCTAAAGAATTATAAAAGAGAAAAGAGAAAAGAGATTTTTTTTTTTTAAATCCCATTTGTTATCACTCAGTGTTTTCCTTGGGTTGTATTAAGGAAACCCTGAGGTAACCATTTCAACCACTTTGGATTGTGTTTTTGACCTGTACAATCAGAGAAGGCTTTCTCAAGGGCCAAAAGGTTCTAAGACTCAAAATATATTCAACAATTACATTCAGAAGGTTAGATTTCTGATAAGAACATGTTTGTTTTTATAAAATGTGGTAGGAAAAGAAAGTAAAAGGTATCATTGTGCAATGGAGTAAAAACTTGAAATTTCAATGCCTTTACAATCAATGGCTAGTCGGTTTCTTTCTGAAGGTTTGAGGGAAAGTAAGTACTATGTTCAACAATTGAGAGTTTATGAAATGAGAGTTTGAAAAGAGGGGGAAGTCCACCATAGTAAGAGAATATACCCATGGATGAATTCTTATTGCATCTTTAGAAGAACATACATAGAGGGAAACTACTAGAACATAGCACTAAGCAGGGATGAATTCTGAACCAATAATTTACAAACAACACAGTAAACATTTGTTGTATGAATGGAGCATTAAACTATAATGAATTCGAAACATTTCCTCTCAGTGAAATACTAGAAATACATTAACAATAAATGGTAATGAAGATAACATAGGAAATTTACAAGCCAAACATAACACTATGATGAATCTCAAACTCCTCTAGGAGATAACTTTTGCATTGAACTTCAAAACAAAATTCAGAGTCTTTACACCCAAGAACAATAGAAATGGCTCCTCTAGCCAAGAGTCCAACCTTTCTCTCCTCTTGTGCTATGAAATATATAGTAATATAGGTCCTTTCCATCTCACCAATTCTAAATACAACCCCTTTCCCAAAATAGAAACAACTATAAACAAAAAATGACACGTTTTAACTGACTTCCTACTTTTCAGTAGGCAAAATTATGAAAACTATGCTTCCAAATGAAACTTGTAATTCTCAAAATATAAACCTGTGTAAAATATGAGAACAATTTTTGTATATAAGCTCATTCTAAAGAAAATCCTCTCTCAGTTTCTTGAAATTCATCTCGAGCTGACAGAAATGTGTGTCGCAAAAACATGTCTTAAACAATAAATCATGAAAACTGAAAAAATAGGGCTCAAAGATTCCTTAGAATCTCCCAATCCGTGACACTTGTGTGAAAAATGAGAGAGGTTAATTTTATTGGCCCTTGGGTCCGTTCTTGACAATAAACTCCATTGGATTTTGAAAATGCATTATGGTTCACCCGGAAATCCTCCTGGAAGTCAACTGATAAAAAATACTAGTTCAACAGTCTTAGAACAAAGTTTTCGCAACACATTCTGTAGTGCATTTCGTAGCACCTGTCTAAATCCATAGTGCCTAAGCCACTTCATAATGCCAAAGGAGAATCAAGTAGCCAAAACATTCCTGACCTCCGAACAAGACAACAAATCTCATGGAGTACCTGATGGCTATGAGGTTGATGCTGGTAATTTCATATTTGCACTCAGATGCATGCAAGCTACCTAACCTCCTACCCTCTTCCTTAACTAGTTCGCAGCTCCAGTTCACAGCACCAACTCAAATATAACTTGCACATTTCGAGGGGGATTTTAGTTGATTTTATGACATAATCCTTGGAGAACATGATCAATCTTATGTGTTAACACCATCAAACAATTATTGAACCATTAACTTGGAGGATTATTCCATACCAAATATGGATGAGTCTAATTGGGCCTCATCCCTACTATTTAACATTAGGAATCCATCCCCCTCAAGAGTTGGGATGGGAAACCATCATAGGACCAAAGTGTAATAACATGAGGGGTAAGCTCTAGGGAGCCTAGATTTTCTGAGATGCTTTTGGACATAATGCACATAGATTCTCCCTCATCAAAATTACACCTATGAATAAGGATATTCCAAATTTTAATAAGGATTTGGAAACCTGGCAAGGAGGGGAGATGTTTTCCAAATAAAAGGTAATGAGGCATGAGTCAGAAGGGTCGATTTCCACTAATGATAATAAAAAATATTTCCTTTGAGAAGGAAACATTTGCAATGTTGATTATTTGGGTTGGTTGTCATTGATGTCAATCCTTGAAGAAAGTCCGGTAGCGAATTCCGGTAGCACACAGGTTTGGGTAATGGACCCAAGTTTGTTTGATGTATAATGGTACAAGTTTTAATATATTTTAAGGTAAGAATATTCTGTATGGATAGTACATGTCATGCCATTTCCAGTGGTATGTGGAACGTCATATAACTCCTCACGGTTAGAGAGTTATGGCCATGTGAAGGTGGAGAAGCCTCATGAGTCATCTAGAAGCCCCAAAAGGTCAAAGTAGTCAAAGTGGTTGCAAAGAAGAAATTATTTAAATAATAAAGTGAAGTGATGAGTGTACTATAAGTCAAAGTAGATACAAAAGAAATTATTTAAATAATAAAGTTAATGGATAAATTACTAAGTGGACAAGTGGTTAGAAGTGGGTTAGCCCTAAAATAAGGAAAGCGGTTTAAGAGATTTTAGAAGGTAAATAATAAAGTGAAGTAATGAGTGTACTATAAGTCAAAGTGTATACAAAATAAATTATTTAAATAATAAAGTTAATGGATAAATTACTAATTGGACAAGTGGTTAGAAGTGGGTTAACCCTAAAATAAGGAAAGCGAGTTAAGATGGTTAAAAGCTAACCCCTTGAGGAAGCTACATGAAAGTATAAATAAGAGGCAAGTCTCTCTAATTTTAATCAAACTTGAGAATATTGAATATATACAAGTGAATGAGGTAACCAAAGGATATCTAAGCCAAATTTTAGAGGGAAGGTGAAGTAAAGAAGGCCAAAATTCAAGGGAGGATAAATTCTTTTGATGATGCTTTCTAAGGTATGTTATTTACAGGTCATCTCACAATGTTCGCAATAATGTTTTTTCTAGAATGATTCAGAATTTGAAATTGGGAGGTTATTGAGGAAACATATCCAATTAGTTGTGATAAAAATTTCAGCTTGTGGGTCGTTGTATTTTTGGAGTTACACTCTGTGAAAAATAGGGTTTGTGGCTAGTCCTGAAACTAGTCTAAAACACGTGTTTCGGGTAAAAACATCATAAATTCTTCATAATAGATCCAAATTAAGTAAGAATAAATGTATTGGTTAGAGTAAAATATTTAGTATTCTATGTACCATTTTCAGATCCATACAACAAATATTACGTGCGGGGCATGCTATACAAGTTTGATCTCTAGAATAAGCCAAAATTCAACAAGCTATGCCATTTTTTCTATAACTCCTTTTTTGAGAGGTTCAAAGTAGTGAAACATGGAGGAATTTCACAAATGACATTGAAGAACATTGTGTACTATTTTCATATCTTTATTCATTATAGGTACATAGTTATGATTATTTCAAGTTAGGGTTGTTGACTAATCCAAAATTAGTAATGTGAGACTAAAGTAAAGTTTGATGAAAATGCTAGTCTCTTGTTGTTAAAGTTAAGGAAGGTTTGCAGGTATGTGATCATATACACCAGGTCTATTATAGAGTTACAAATCATATTTGGATAATGAAATTGATGAGGGATTTTGGTTGAGGTACATGTTGGGTACATGGTTGAGACAAGTAGTTGATGAGTTGGCACATACATGAGGTGTATAGTTGATGATGTTGGTAAATATTGATGAGTCATAGTTTATGTGTATTTGATGCATGATTGGTACATATTTTGTGCATGGTTGATGCACTCGTTGATGGTACAGGTTGAGGTACAAGTTGGTGCATGGTGTATGCACTTGTTTATG
The DNA here is from genome assembly GCA_010110895.2 of Picea sitchensis. Lineage (NCBI taxonomy): Eukaryota > Viridiplantae > Streptophyta > Pinopsida > Pinales > Pinaceae > Picea > Picea sitchensis. Next base: position 79,096 of record SNQJ01S0017378.1, on the reverse strand, counting down.
GTACATGTTGATTACATGTTGTTTGGACATGTTATTGTGATAGGTTATTTGTGTAGGTTTGGTGCATGGTTGATGAATTTGTTTATGGTACATGTTGAGGTACAGGTTGATGTATGGTACATGTTGGCACAAGTTATTGGTACATGTTGTTACAGGTTGATTACAGGTTGAATGGTACATATTTACAAAAATATATCTCACAATGATAGTGTGACAATGGTTCCATCATTCTACTTCTACATCATGGCGGCTGGACAGGGCAATGATAGGTGGTTGTAGCCACCTTTTGGTTGTATCCATAGAACATAGAGGGTTGTAGCCTCATTCTAGTTGTAGCCAGAGAATTAGGGAGTTGGAGCTTCTTTCAGGTTGTAGCCCAAGAAACTAAGGGTTTGGAGCCTCCTTCCAATTGCAGCTGGAAAACAAAGAAAGTTGGTGCTTCCAATTAATGTAATTCTTAAAGACATATAAGAAAAAACATTTCGTGGTTTTCTCCCGCTTTGAGTTTCCACGTAAAAACATTGGTGTACTGTGTATGTGTATGATTGCTCAATTGTTCATTGTTTATTTACTTTGCAACTATTGGATGATAATGCCACATTGATATAACACTTGCATTTTGTGGTTAAAAATGATTATTGCTCTATTACTGATTCACCCCCCCTCTCAGTAATCTAACAATTGGTATCGGAGTCGGTTCCTTCAAGAATTAGTTTAACCACTGAAAGGTAGATTATGGAGAGAAACAACATGTATAAACATGGAATACCACAGTTTGATGGACAAAAGTATGCATTCTGGAGAAGAAGGATGAAAACGTATATACATGCACATAGATTTGAAATTTGACAATCTATAGTACATGGATACAAAGAACCAACAATTCCATCAACAACTGAAAGAGAATTAAAACTCGGTCAAAATAATTCCAAATCCACAAATGCACTTCTGAATGGTATTGGTGAATCAATATACACCAAAGTTATGCATTGAAAATCCGCTAAAGATATTTGGGACAAACTTCAAAATATTTATGAAGGAGATTCAAAAGTCAAAGCAAAAAAGATTCAAACTTACAGAGGTCAGTTCAAACAACTAAAGATGAAAGAAGATGAGAATATTGCAGCTTACTTCTTACGAGCTGATGAAATAGTAAATGTGATCATAGGATTGGGACAAGAAATTAAAGAATCTGTAACTGTTCAAAAGGTACTAATATCTCTTCCTATGAAATTTGATCCTAAGATATCAACACTAGAAGAAAGAGAAGATCTAGACTCAATAAGCATGGATGAACTAAATGGAATATTCATAGAATATGAAATGATAACTGAACAGGAAAATACATATATAAAAGAAGCAAGTTTCAAAGCATCCAAAATGTCAAAGAAAAAGGGAAAGCAAAAATAAAAAGAACATAGCAGCATCAGTGACATCTTGGAAGATGATGACGAAATGACCAATTTTGTCAAGAGATTGAACAAGGGAACCAACGACAGATATAAATGTAAGATTCCATTGATTTGTTTTAATTGTGATGCTATTGGTCATTTTTCTAACAAATGTCCTCATAAGAAAAATAAGGGGAATGATGAAGATTAATCAAATAACAAACAAACATATAAAGGAAAAGGAGCCACAAATAAAAATTTCAAGAAAATCTTATGCAGCACAGAAGACACCTCCTCATCAAATGAAGACGAAGTCAGTGAAAGTGAGACATAAATAGTTCTATTCATGGCAGTAGAAGAATATGATAAAGAATACACCAAAGAATAATATGAAGATGCATAAGTTGACTACCGAGAAGAATTCTTGACTGCCATAGAAGTTATAAGAAGAGAAAAGAGGAAAAAAAATAAGCTACAAGCAGAACTAGACAAGAAGGAAGACACTCCAAAACTAGAGAAAATCATCACATAATTGAAGGTTCAAATAGAAGAATATAAAAGAATTGAAGAAGAACTCAAAGAACAGTTAGAAGAAAGACACATGATCATTGGAAATTTTGAAGTAGAGATTGCCACATTGAGAAAGGATATTTAAAAGAAAAATATGCAGAACAACTCAAACGTTTTGGATGACATTATCAATAGTCAAAGGCATAATCATGACAAGTACAGACTTGGATACAATCAGACAAAAAATGGATCAATATACAAAGAAACATATCGAAAAAGTTATGTAGAAACACTAAAAGGGGATAGGAGGACCTACAAGGAAGATTACAGCGACACTCCTCCACCGAGAATATTTAGATTTCAGAATCAACCACTGACATAAAAAAATAGGCCTCAATAAGAAGAATGATTCATAAGAGTAACTCCTTTCAGAATATCTTCAACTCCTAGGTATCAAAATATCTTTTTGGGTTTATGTTATGCATGCAATAATTTTGGATATAAAGCTGTAAATTGCAGAGCTAATAGTAGGAACATAAACAACTTTGAAAGTCATACAAAAAATGGTTATCCAAGAAGGCCTAGTGAAACAAAGAGAAGAAGCTACAAATTGTTTGAATGATTGAACACTGAAGTGGAATGCTACAAGTGCAATAAACTTGGACACATGGCCAAAGATTGTAGTCCCTCCTAGAGAACCAAAATAGAACAACAACAGTCATAAACAAGAGCCTCAGAATAGAACATGGATAAGAAAGCATAATTAATATAGAAATGAAGAATGCACACTCTCTCTACAAGATAAGCATAAGAAGCATGGTTGGTATGTTGACAGTGGCTATTCAAAACACAAAGAACAAGTGAACAAAGAACAAGTCCCAGAGATCACAAGATTGGAAATAAAACGAGATGAAGAAAATTCTACAGAGAAAAGGAAAGATGTCAGATACAATTTTTTTTGAAAATAACTGAAAGAAAAGAATGACAGGTAAATAAGGAACATATTCAAGAGATTGTAATTTCAGGCACTGTAGTGAAAGATGAATCCACAGACAAAATTAAATAAGTCATAGCTTAGAGAGATGATGAATCTACTAATGAAGATGATGATGAAAACACTTCAGAGAATGAATTGTTCTGAGCCATCCGACTTAGAGACTCCCAGATAACATGAATAATAGATAGGGGAGTCTATGTGGTAGATGAGATAGACCAGAGAATCATCCTTCGAGTAGGTTTCATAAGTTGAGTAGACAGATTCAATGCATTCATTTAGCATAAGTACAATATGATAGATTAATCAGTTGTAGTAGTACTTCATGATAGTACAATGACATATGAGTCAAAATTATGGACATTTGTGTAGATGAGTCTTGAACAATATGAAAAGATATGGATGTGAAATCAACTTTTTTGAACAGGGAACTTGAAGAAGAAGTCTACATTTAACAACTGGTTCCTAGAGCACGGTACTCTAAACTGGATAAATATCTACAACAAGCAGGGTTCAGAAAAGGAAGTGCATACATCAACCTCTACATCAAGGTAACTCAAGATGGTATTTTATTAATTGAAGTTTATATTGATGATATTATTTTTGGAAGTACTGATGACAGGTTAAGCTAGAAATTTGCAAAGGATATGCATAATGAATTTGAAATATCATTACTTGGAGAACTATCCTTCTTTTTGGGTCTTCATATATGTCAAAGCAACCAAGGAATTTTTATTTCTCAAACTAAGCATATCATAGAAATGCTAAAGAGCTTTGGAATGGAAGATTGCAAACCAGTTACCACTCCTATGTAAACCTGTTGCAAGTTAAGTAAATATGATGATTCAAAGTCTACAGACCAGAGGCAATATAGGTCAATGATTGGTAGCTTAATATACGTGACAACATATAGACCAGATGTAATGCAGGTAGTTGGACAGGTGGCACAATTTTAAGCAACACCAAAGGAATCACATGTATTAGCAGTGAAGAGGATTTTCAGATATCTCAAAAGAACATAATATTTTGGATTATGGTATCCAAAATGAAAGGATCTATCACTTATTGCCTACACAGATGCAGATTGGGTAGGTTGCATTGATGACCAACGAAGCACCAATGGAGCATCGTTCTACTTGGGTGAGTGTTTAGTAGCTTGGTTAAGCAAGAAAAAATCATCAGTATCTTTATCTACAACTGAACCAGAGTATATTTCAGCAGCATGATGTTGTACTTAGGTTCTATGGATGAAACAAAATTTGAAAGATATACAGGTTGAGTATGATGAGTCCATTCCAATCAATTGTGATAATACAAGCGCCATTAGTATCTCAAAGAACCCAGTGATGCACTCCAAGATGAAGCACATTCCAATAATGTATCAATTTCTATGGGAACATGTTGCAGAGAAGAACATTAGAGTTGAATATGTGGGCACAAAAGAAAAAGAGGCAGACATCTTTACAAACTGCTTCCAAGGGAATCCTTTGAGTATATTCTCTAGAGATTCAGAGTAATTTCTACTCCAAAATGAATTCTTATCTTATATGTCTTATATTTACACAAGGAAGCACCATAAAGAGGAAAGTTTAGGCTGGGGGATTAGTTTCAGGAAGAGTTCAGCCAGGGGGAGTATCCACAAGGACAATTTAGTTAGGGGGAGAAACCCTAGATGGAAAGGTACCTTTTCCATTGATGACAAAGGGGGAGAGATTTATCAGATGAAAAAGTAAATTCTTGGAGAAAGAGCACAGAGGTGATGGTCATTGTGATGCCCTATTTCCCCCATTTTGTAAATATAACTATAAATGGCCAAAAGACTATGGAAAAATTTATATCTGTGAATATTGATTCAATGGACCTTTGTTTGAAAGGTAAACGAATGTGAACCTAATTATTTACTAAGAAAATGGACAAGTGTTGCATGAATAATGGAAGGGGGGGTGTACTTAGAAAGACCATGAATGCTATACAGAGAGAGGGTGAAGGGGACCAAGAATGGTTGCATCAACCTTCACCAAACCGGTGCTTATTGGATTTAATTGCTCAGGACCAGAACCACCCTCTAACCCAGAAATGAATTACAGTCAGGCTGGTGGGTGGGAATGCCTCCTCAAGAATTAATGAGGGATGGGGTGTGTAAGAACTCATTCATAAGGCTTCCATACTTGACCACTGACTGAGAATTTGGGCCACATGTGACCCTATTTAAAGAGGCGAGAAGGGAAGGTGTGGTGGGGAGAGGGGGAGAACACACCTGTGAAGAGTGCATAGACGGAAAGTGAATCTCAGGGATTCAAGGAAGAATGGAAAAACTAAGCGTCCGGGACATGGAAAATGGAAGAGAAGGTTATGATACAAGCTGATAAATCAGGCTAGTCCTCCTTGCTTGGTATCGTGTAAACCATTTCTAGGATCCTGCAGGAAGAGGAGAGTAACCTCTGTCCCTATTGTGGATGAGAGAGAAGAAAAGGCCATGTTGCAGAGCATTGTGGTCTAGCTTGGGGGTGGCTAGTGGTAAATCCATTTGGAGTGACTGAGCCTATGGTTGGGTGGAAACACACACCCCTTCCAGTAGTCTCTTCACACTGTCTGATTCTGATAAGTCTTTTCTCGACCTTAATTGTTGAGTTAGAATGATGAATGATTTCTTGGTTTTGACACATCTATATATATATATATATATATATATGCATGTATGAACATCTCTGTGTGAAATGGTTATGTTATGCCTATGCTACCATCTCCTTGGTAACTTATGCTTCCCACTGATCAACTATATGCCCAGTTTCTCTCCGGAGGGATTCCCGGACATAAGTCAAAAAATGGTCGAGATAGGAAATATTGTGTAGACCTGAAACCACCTGTTTGAAGAGAATACTTACCCCTGACCCCCTTGTCATGTGAATTTCTAGACCCAAGTCCTTAACTCGCTCGGGGTGAGAACTTAGGAAAATAGAAATAGGAAAATATCAAAAGGGAAAGGTTTTCCTTGTCCGAAGGACAAACATACGAGATTCGTTCGGAGGGAGACAAGGGTTGTCATGGCCATTGGATATGGGAAAGACCACGAGAGTTAACCCCTCTATCCCCTCGGATCTATGATTTCTAAGTTCATGTATTGGGAAGATTATGGGTTGATGCAACCAAAACCTCTAAAACCCAAAGTCGCGAAGTAACGTGGACTGTTGATCTATGGATCCTTTGGGACCCACCTAGACCGTTGTATCTACAAGTTCGGAGTTCATGCAGAAGGATATAAAATATCTCGTTTGTAGGATATATGCACGAAGGATCATAACTGTGAGATCCATAGGAAAGTGCACAAGGTCTAACCCTTTGAAAGTGCACAAGAGAGTAGACTTTTGTGAAGTCCCTAAGTTTCAAAGTTAATCGGAACCATCCATCGTCAGAGGACAGGTGGAAGCATATCCGAGAGTTCGAGGATTTGGACCTTAGAAGATTTTCAAGGAGAAGAGGCGAATACCTGAGGAGCTCGGAGCCACAACAATCCTAGCCATCCGTCGAGAAGGGACACGTGGTGAGAGATCACCATTTTGCTGACTCACAACTCGAGAAGTCATAGATAGGAGTCGTGAGAACTCACAAAGTCAAAGTTCGTGATTTGATCGCAACCGTCGATCAAAAGGAGGGTGTGGACCGTTGATTGTCCAAGGATATATCAAGGATCAGGAGAAGGGAGGTGAGAGACCCTCCAACTTCGTGAAACACGAAGTCCCAATTCACAAAGAATTGATCTGAGACATTGGGTTGCGAGAGATTGTGGACCATTGATCTGACATCGGGAGTTCAGAATTTGGGATTTCGAGGAAAGGAGACATACTAATTTCCACCTTTGTGATACGTGAAGTCCCGAAGATCTTGAGGGTTGGGCCCTGCATCATAACGAGGGGTCACATGGATAGAGGTTAAAGAACAGAGTTAGTGCTGAGCTAGGCTCTTAGTTCACGAATTTGAGGGTCAGGTGAGTAAAGGTTGGATCGTATGTGAATACCCAACGATAGAAGTCATGAAGTGCCTTTTAGTTAGGCTTGTGGTCACGGGTAGTGGTCACATGGAGGAGGTTTGTGCCTGGTGCTTGTTTGCATGGGAGAACAAAAACAAAAATTTAGAGGCTCTACACTATAGAATCTCCCTTAAAAGGGAGATTGTGTTACAAATTGGTATCAGAGCATGGTTACAACACTTGGCCTGTTTGGGATCATGGACGAGTTGCGTAAAGACCACATTAAGGGGTTTAAAGGGTGATATCCTACCTTACTCCCTCCCTAAAAAGTCTGGTTAAGCCTTTATTATAGAAAATAATGACAAATTATTGTTGTGTGTGTATTTATTTAACAAATATGAATTATGTGTTGGTTATGAATGAATATAGTGTTAGATAACAACAAGTGTTTTGTCTGCACTCAAGCGGTCGATCAACCTTGGGAAACTACAATCATATAGAATGGTGACACGCCACGAAGTGGGGGATGTCTCCCACAACAAAGATGAAGAGTTTGACGAGAGGAGGGCGATAGAGACCCCTCCGGATCTGGATGAGACTATGAGGAGTGTCATGGCCGAATTATAGAGCTGCAAGGATGACAACGAGAGATTGATAAAAGAGCAAGAGAAGCAAACAAAAATTAATGTAGTCTTGCTGTAGAGTTTATTCGACATACAAAGACAACTGGAGCATGGACCTAACACAAGTCATGTGGATCGATGACAAAAAAAGAGGAGTCCAAGTCCACCTGAGATACGGAAACGTGGCCATTTAAGTGGCCGCACTAGGAGGAGTACCTCAAGAAAGGTCCAACCTGGAGATAGGGGACAAGCGTTAGACGAATCCTCTGGAAAGGAAACTAGCGACTCAGAGGGATCTTCTAGTAGTAGAATCAATTCACATTCTCAAAGAAAATGGAAGAAACAAAAGAATTCCAAAATTCATAATCTCGAAGAATTGAGGAAGGCCAAACCACCCTCTTTTGATAGTGAGATTAAGAAAGGAGAGGAGGCGAAGCCCTGACTGCTTGGAATAAAAAAGTATTTTAGAGTCCATGACTTCTCTAAAAACTTGAAGGCCCGAGTAGCCACTTTCAATCTGAATGGAAAGGCTTCCATTTGGTGGGAAGACCTTAAGAATGTGAAAGAGATTCATGAAGAGGACATATCTTGGGAATGGTTTGAGAAATACTTCAGGAAGAAGTATCTATAGGAAAAATATTTCGATGAGAAGATTAAAGAGTTTTATGAACTCAAGCTGGGGAAACTCACCATAGAGGAATATGTCAGCAGATTCCTTGAGTTGCTGAGGTATGTACCCTACATAAAAGAGGAAAAGGAAAATGTGCAACGATTTATCAATGGGCTACCTAAGGACTATCATAACATAATTGAGTTTGACGAGCCAAAGACCCTAGAAGACACTATCCGAAAGTCAAGATATTGTTATGAACAAATTGGGCTTCAAACGGAACCTCGCGAAGGCTAGAAGTAGAAGAATAGTTCAGTTTTCCAGAAAATGGGTTTAAACCCCCAAGATTTAAAAAATATAAGAAGGATTCAAGGATGAGATTTCCTACCCGAAGTGTACGCCAACATAATTTCCCCTCCCAGAGTAAAAATAAACCTTTTGGATCAACCCCAACAAAGGCTGATAACCCAAAGAAAGAACCCTTGAAATGTTGGGGTTGTGGAGAAGAACATCTACTGAGGGACTATCCGCACAGATAGCAGAACAGTAGGATAATTTACAACGTCCAAGAAGCTACCACCATCAATGATGTGGCCAGGAGTATGCGACGAATTTATGCAGCCATGGATAATAAACAAACCGACCACCAAGCTTCAGTGGTGGATATGGAAGGAATGATTGCTAACAATCTATTATCTATTTTAATTGACCCTAGTTCAAATTTGAGTTATGTGGCCCCTCAAGCTGTTGATAAGTGTAAATTACAACCTCATAAACATATTAAGCCATGGTTGATACAATTAGCCACTGACAACAAAAGAAAAATAATGGAGGTTGTACCAGCTTGCCAATTCACTGTGGATGGATTTCCCACCCAAGATAACATTAACATACTTCCCCTAGGATCGTATGACTTGTTGATTGGTATGGATTGGCTAACTACATATAAAACTAAGCTGGATTGTTACCACAAAACCTTAGAATGTGTAAATGAACAAGGGAGAAGGATAGCTCTCCAAGGGATTCATAAGCCTCTCTCAGTGATATGAATATCAACCCTTAAAATGAAAAAGTACTACAGGAAGGGATGTCCTCTATATGCAATATAGGTGTTGGAATCTATTGAGGATGACAGACTGAGCCTAGAAGACCATCCCATACTAAGAGAGTATAGAGATGTGTTTCCAAAAGAGGTACCGGGTCTACCTCTAAGAAGGGACATATAATTCTCAATAGAACTTGCACCTGGAGCAGTACTAGTATCTAGGACCCCCTATAGGATGAGTACACCCGATCTAGTTGAACTCAAACTACATCTAAAAGAAATGATGGAAAAAGGATACATCTGGCCTAGTGTGTCTCCATGGGGAGCACCAATCCTGTTTTTGAAGAAGAAAGATGGTACATTATGACTGTGCATAGATTATAGACAACTCAATAAGGTAACCATAAAGGAAAAATACCCCTTACCCAGAATTGATGACTTGTTCGATCAATTGGGGGTGCTACCATTTTCTCAAAGATTGACTTGAGATCTGGGTACCATCAAGTCTGAATCAAGGATGAAGACATCCAAAAAACTATATTTAGGATAAGATATGGTCACTACGAATTTGTGGTAGTACCATTTGGATTAACCAATGCCCCTGCCACCTTTATGTGCTTGATGAACAATGTACTCAGCAAATTCCTAGACAAGTTTGTATTGTTTTTTATTGACGATATCTTAATCTACTCCAAGAATAGAAAGGAACATGAGGAACATCTTAAACTTGTACTTCAAGTGCTAAGAGAGCATCATCTCTACGCCAAATTTAGCAAGTGTGACTTTTTCCAGAAGAAAATACATTACTTGGGCCATGTCATATCTGAAGAAGGGATAGTAGTAGACCCTAAAAAGACCAGATCCATCATGGAATGGCCTACCCAAAAGGATGTTTCAGATATCAGATCCTTTATGGGTTTAGAAAGATACTATAGGAGGTTTATAAAAGGTTTTTCCAAGATTGGTTGTCCAATCACTAACCTACAGAGGAAAGGGGTTAAATTCAGTTGGCACCAGAATGTGAAGAACAATTTCAGTCACTAAAACACCTTCTAACCCATGTGCTCGTGCTGAATATCGTCGATCTCGATAATGAATTCCTCATGTGCATAAATGCCTGCAAGGAAGGACTCATAGGAGTCCTTATGAAAGAAGGAAGCGTAGTTTTTTATGAATCTCAAAAATTGAATGAACATGAAGTCAAATATGTGACCCATGATCTAGAGTTGGTCGCCATAGTACGCGCTTTGAAAATATGGAGGCATTACCTCCTGGGTAGGAAATTTGTACTTATGACAGACCACTGTGGATTGCGACACTTGTTTGACCAACCAAAACTCAATGCTAGACAAGCTAGGTGGATGGCCCTCCTTAGCGAGTTTGATTTCAAAATCAAACATATCAAAGGAAAGGAAAATAAGGTGGCAGATTCCCTTAGCAGAAGTATGAAAACAATTCACCTAACAACGGTGAGCACATGCGAGATGAATGCCAGGGAAAGAGTCGGGAATGCACAAGAAACATACTCATTCTTCTAGACCGTGACCTCTTACCTGGAGCAAGTACCCACAGGGATAAAGTATGAAGGATACTAGATGCTAGATGGAGGTCTACTGACTTACCGAAACAGGCTATATATTCCAAGTTGTGACGACTTGAAAAGGTTCATAATGGAGGAATTGCACAAGAGACCATACATCGACCATCCGGGCTATCAAAAGATGGTCACAACCACCACGAAACAATTCTATTGGCCTGGATTGAAGAAAGACATAGCTGAGTATTTAGCTAAATGTCTAGAATGCCAGCAAGTTAAAGAAGAACACTGACACCCAACAAGATTATTACAACCTCTACCAATCCTAGAATGGAAATGGGAGACAATCTCCATGGATTTCATCACCGAATTACCAACATAGGCCAGGCATAATGACGCCATCATGGTAGTGGTGGATAAATTGAGCAAGTCTGCTCATTTTATTCCCATCAAATTGACTTGCAAGGCAATAGATATTGCCAACATATCATGAAGGAGATATTCAGACTACATGGCATGCCTAAAGGAGATCGTGTCTGACAGAGACAAAAAATAATTTACTTCAAACTTTTGGAAATCCTTAACGACTGGCCTGAAGACCAAATTATTATTTAGCACAACCTATCATACTCAAACTGATGGACAGATGGACAGAGTGAACCAAATATTAGAAGACATGCTAAGGATGAATGTAATGCATCAACCTAAAAAGTGGGAAGATTCCCTAACACTAGTGGAATTTTCCTACAACAACGACTACCAAGAATCACTAAAGATTATCCATTTCGAAGTCCTCTATGGTAGGCCATGCAATACTCTAGTCAGTTGGAGTAATCTCGTGAACAAAATTATGATTAGACCCGACATGCTGAAAGAAATGGAACAACAAGTGATTCAGATAAAGAAAAATCTAAAAATCTCTTAGAATAAATAGAAACGTTATGCCGGCAAAAAGAGAACTCCCAGAGAATTCAATATGGGAGACCACGTCTATCTCAGAGTTAGTCCCAGGAAGAGTTTACTGAGGATGGGAGCTTGTGCCAAGTTGGCACCCCGATATTGTGGACCTTTTGAATTTTTAGATAGAGTGGGACCTGTAGCCTATAGGCTAACACATCCTCCCACAGTAAAAGCACATAATGTTTTCCATGTTTCATTGCTGAAGAAATATGTACATGATTCTAATCATATAAATGACTAGTCTATGATCTAGGTGGAATCAGAGGGAGAATTCCTGCCAAAACCTCAATGCATACTAGATAGGAAGGAAACCCCACTCAGGAACCGAACCATTGCACAGGTCAAGATGCAATGGAAACACTTTGGCCCAGATGAGGCCACATGGGAAATGAAGGATTCCATGAGACATGCACACCCATTTTTGTTCACTTCTATACATACATGAAATGTTAATAGATAGAACATAGAGGACAATGTTCCTTTAAGGGGGAGGGAATTGTGTCGCCCTGTTTCCCCCAGTTTGTAAATATAACTATAAATGGCCAAAAGACCATGGCAAACTTTATATGTGTGAATATTGATTCAATGGACCTTTTTTTGAAAGGTAAACATATGTGAACCTAATTATTTACTAAGAAAATAGACAAGTGTTGTATGACTAATGGAAGGGGGGTGTACTTAGAAAGACAAAAAATTATATATGGAGAGAGGGTGAAGGGGACTAGGAATGGTTGCGTTAACCTTCACCAAACTAGTACTTACTGGATTTAATTGCTCAGGACCAGAATCATCCTCTGACCCAAAAATGAATTATAGTCAGGCTGGTGGGTGGGAAGACCTCCTCAAGAGTTAATGAGGGATGGGGTGTGTAAGCACTCATTCGTAAGGCTTCTGGAATTGATCACTGACTGGGAATTCGGGCCACACGCGACCCTGCTCAAAGAGGCGATAATGGAAGGTGTGGTGGGGAGAGGGGGAGAACACGGCTGCGAAGAGTGCAAAGACGGAAAGTGAGTCTTGGGGATTCAAGGAAGAATGGAAAAACTAAGCATTCGGGACACAAAAAATGATAGAGAAGGTTATGATACAAGCTGATAAATGAGGCTAGTCCTCCTTGCTTGGTATCATGTAAACCATTGCCAGGATCCAGTGGGAAGAGGAGAGTAACCTCTATCCCTATTTTGGCTGAGAGAGAAGAAAAGACTATGTTGCAGAGCATTGTGGTCTTGCTCGAGGGTGGCTAGTGGTAAATCCGTTTGGAGTGACTGAGCCTATGGTTGGGTGGAAATGGGAACCCCTTCCAGTAGTCGCTTCACACTCTCTGATTCTGATAAGTCTTTTCTCGACCTTAATTTTTGAGTTAGAATGATGAATAATTTCTTGGTTTTGACACACACACACACACACACACACACACACACACACACACACACA
>SNQJ01S0017378.1:23124-62760 GCA_010110895.2 Picea sitchensis | reverse complement strand
ATTGGGGAGTTGGATCTTCCTTCAGGTTGTAGATTGAGAAACTAGGGGTTTGGAGCCTCCTTCCTGTTGCAGCTGGAAAACAAAGGAAGTTGGTGCTTCCAATGAATGTAATTCTTAAAGACATATAAAAAATAAAATTCTATGGTTTTCTCCTTCTTTGGGTTTCCACATAAAAACATTGGTGTACTGTGTATGTGTATGATTTCCCATTGTTTCATTGTTTATTTACTCTAAAACTATTGGATGATAATGCTACATTGATATAACACTTGCATTTTGTGGTTAAAAAGGATTATTTCTCTATTACTGATTCACCCCACCTCTCAGTAATCCAACATGAAAGAGCTTGATTATATACATGGCTACAGGAGAATGAGATAGGTCATCTATGATGTTATAGCTGTGATATTCTCGTGCATGTGGGTTATGAGTGGTACGCCATAGAGGTTCCTTTGGTATTCGTAGAGTAGGGATACACAACTAGGATGTGTGATCATTAAAGGTGTACTAGTTGGTGATTGGGTGGAATTCGATATGGTCAAAGGGATGTCAATAGGCATACTGCATTTATGGTTTCAAGTTCATAGATGGATATATGTGGTGTTCATGAAGATGATATAGTTATAATAATTGCTGGGTTGAGCTTGGCTCGAGGTTGGGTATTGTCCCGTTGGCTGAGTAGAGGGCCCAATATCTTGTTGTGTAGTAAAAATTACTTTTTGGGGGAAGGGGTTGTGAAATATTGATGGTGGTGGAGGTTGAGGGAAATTATATTAAGTTTGTGGGGTACCCTAAGGGGTAGGGGATCATTGGGTAGAAATACAATCCATCCTTTTAAAATCCACAATTTGGGGGAAGTTGCGAGTATAATGTCTGTACTCACCACATAATGAGAAGGGGAAGTTCATTCTTAGGTTATTATTCTTCCCATGTCATAGCTATCCATTTTTGTTTCCATCATTTTGTTTTTGATTACCAACACGAGCATTTCCCCCAATTTGGGTATATGTTGTTGGGGATTTCCCCCCCTGTCCATTGTTGGGGTGGGGATTTTTCTTTCCCTTCTTCTTAGGATTGTTTTTCTGTGTGGAAGGGATGACCATGTTTGTAAGTTTTAAACTTGTGAAGTAAATAAATGCATACATATTCTTAAGCAAAACATAAATTAATCAATGGATCATATACATAGTACATAGATATTTACACTGGAAACCGTAATCTGGGAGAAAACCAACCTTCCTTGGTTCCACAACTTTCAACTCTTCATTGTATTAATTTCACCATTCAAAATACATTATATACAATATTTTAGTTATTTCTCAACTACAAAACCCTGATCCATTAATCTAGGATTAATTTAGAAAACCTCTAAAAATAACACCCCCCACACTCATGCAAAGAATAGAACACATACCCAAGATTCTCCCACTTATTGATTTCTTTGCATACAAGGGGTCACACAATTACATATTCAACAATCTAGGGTAACAATGCCCATTTTTTCTCTACACCAGGATAACTTCTTGGTGCTCATTAAATCTGTTAATGAATCTACAACATTCTTCAAAGTGTCAACCTTCTCCAACAATACCTTCTTGTCTTCAACCACATCTCTCACAAAGTGATATTGAACATTAATACACTTTGTCTTTGAACGATAAGAAGGGTTCTTTTCGAAGAATATTTCACTCTAACTATCAAAATCTAACCTTACTTCTCGTTGTACCAACCCAATACATGAACACAATCTATGTAACCATACTGCTTCCTTTCTTGCATGAGTGGTTGTCATGTATTCAACTTTTGTAGTTGAGAGTGCCAATACAACTTGTCTTTTTCTCATCCAACTAATTTATCTTCCAAATAGGTTAAACACATACCCACTTGTATATATTTTGCGATCTATAACTCTATCCAAGTCTACATAAAAAAACCCATGTATGTCCAACACTCTGTCCAATCCTGGTCTTCCTTCGTAGCATAATTCATAACTAGTAGTTCTATGCAAATACCTGAAAACCCTCTTTAATATTGTTCAATGATCCTTCCATGGTTTTGACATATACCTACTCAAAACTCCCACTACATGTGTAGTGTACGGTTTAGTACATACCATTGCATACATCAGATTGCCAACTACACCAACATATAGAACCCGTGACATGTCTTCTTACTCTTCCTATGTCTTGGGACACTGATATGTAGATAAATTTACACCTACACGAATATGGACCTTTACCGAGTTACTTTATTGCATATTATATCTCTACAATATCGTCTTAACAAATTTTATCTGACTCAAACAGAGTTTCCCATTTTCATGATCTCTTTTAATCTCCATTCCAAGAATGAAGTTAGTAGCCCTGAGATCCTTCATATCAAATTTGGAGGAAAAATTGTTGGATAATATTTTCATTGATGTCAAGGTGCATATGTGGTTGAGAATATTGTTATTAATGACAAATGATAGGGAAGACTTGATAGTTCATGAATTACAGGCAGTTGGAAGATACAACTGTTGAGATAACTAACAAAGTGGAAGTTGCTGACGTTGTGGGAAGAAATATTGAAGATCTTGTTTAGGGGTCCTAAATCCCTTTAACTCAAAAGCAGGAACCAAACCTACTATCGAGGCCCAATTAGAATCTGCGGTGTTTGATAGTGGAATGGTTCTCTAGATCTTGTGATATGGCCAATAAATCGATGGGATTTATGTAGTGATTTACAAGATATCTTCTCGCGAAAATCCTCCTTTAGCTTTGAACGCTCTCTTTTTTGTATTTTCTCTTATAGGTGGGTCTGATACGAGATGTGTGTTGGTATAAACCAGCTTGGTAACAAAATGGGAAAAAATATTAACTACTGAAGAAGGCTGAGCTCAGGATAACCCACGTGATCAAGCATGCAGATAATGATTCTTACACCTATGACAAGCCTAGTACTAATACATCAACTTGCTGGTATTTCAATTATTGAATGAGATACAATTTATTAGAAGAGAACATACATGCAATAAAATGATGGAAAGAAAAGTAGTTTCCTTAGCTCTAATCACCAATCACACATTAACACAACGATTTGTTTTAAATCATTAGAGACAAGAATTATAAAAATATTGAATCAGATAACTTATCAACAGATTCATAAACCCTTACTCATTACAACATCCATTCATGAGATAAAGTTGGAAGTAATTACTACTTATGATCCAATCACACACACCTTTGATGTAAAACAAAAACTTGTCTCTGGTCCTAAACAAGACTTCTCAATTAAGGTATCTTCGAAATCGTTATTTACAATTCCAAAAATGAGGGTCTTTGCAAAAACCATCGACCTCTTCTAACATGTTGATCCTCTTATTTATAACAAATTATTAACTAAAAATAACTATCAAAGTGCAAGATACGTAAAAAAAAACATCGCCACATGGCACTTTCATATCTCAGTTTGCTAAGAGTCATCAAATGATTTCACTTGAGTGGATGAATCTTCTCATACTCTGACCATTTGACTAATATTTACTTGCATGTGTTGGCATACAAGAATCTGTGTTGGTCCATTGGGGCCAAAAGGATCCCCTTTATTTCCACTACCTGTGCTTGATACTTGGCTACTTTAACACTTAACTGATGTAACACTATCCGAGCTTTGATCGGGTGCTCCATGAACTGTTGTACTTGACCTGGCAGGCCATGTTATCCACCTTTGCTATCTTTGTAGTCCATGATGAGTCTTATTCTACATGTAGTTTGACTATGTCATGCAAGTCGACAAAGTCCTTGGGTGTGATGAATTCTGGGAGACCGATGTCTCTCATCGCCTGATTGATCTTGGTCCATATTCTTTCGCAATCGACCCATTTATCTTGGATCTCTTGATGAGGTTCTTGGGACATATTCATTGAGTATTCGATTGACTTCCTTATACAGTTGATGTTGTTGTCCCTTAGTACCCAGATGTCATGTTCTTCGACATCTTGGCCCTTTTGAACCGCACCGATGTAAGCAATTCTTTCCACTGCTTGGTGGTATTTCTCATACCATATTTCCATGTCCTTGCACATTGGAAATTCCATAAGGGTGTCTTCTTGGAAATTGGCTATCCCTGTACTGAAAAGGTTCCGCTCACTCATGAATTTACTGTAGGCATCATGGAATTCGCTTCTCAAGAACACCGTGGCCTGCGTGGAGTCCTGAGAATATTTCACCAAATGGAACAGATGCTCAAAATACTTTAGCAAATCACCCAAATCCTCTTCATCTTTCCTTACTCTATCCAGGGTGGCATCTGTGATTTCCATCCATGCGTCGATAAGCTCAAACATCTTGGCATGCTCCATGCTAATCAATTTCTCCTCTATGGTGATGAGGATGGAACTGTCTAGAGTAATCGTCCTCTTCTTAGTGGTTATCTTCATGATGGATTTCCTATTTTGGTCATAGGYGATGGCTTGTATGTCGACGACCTCATCCACATGTTTAGGGATTTGTTTCTCTCCTCAAGTAAGAGTGTTTCCCAGGCTCCCGACGGTGTATATTGTTCAAGACTAGGTTCCTAAACCTCTTTTATATGTCCCGATGGCTCAGCCTCTGGTTGTTTCTCATCGAGTGGTAAAGTACTAGTCAAAATTGAGGAATCAGGCATAGGTTCGGTACTTTCTGGGTGATCGACTGTTGAGATGCCGATTTCCTATTGTGGAATTTCTCTCTTCTTGTTCGCCCAATCCTAGCTCATCCTTCGAGATGTCCAATGGGTTTCTCGATGTATTGAGTATCTTAGTGTCTAAGACACTTTCAACCTCCTGATCGCTCTGTTGAAAACTTTGAATTGGAGCATCGAGAGCTGGGGAAGATACTTTATCGGGTTCCTTTTCCTCTGTAATCTACATTGGAGTCACCAGGGAAACCTACAAACTATCCTCATCATCATGGATAGTTATTAATTCATTCAAAGGGTTTAGTGCACTATTCCTACATGGTGTCCTTGATATCTCAAGCTGAGTTGAAATTACCCTGGGTGATCTGATCTGTGGTGGTGGGATTTTAGGATTTTCAGGCTCGATGATTCCTTCAGGTTGTATCGTCTCTAAGCCACTTGGATCTCCTTGGATTTTGATTGGGTTGTCAGAAAGAACCCTCGTTATCTCTACAAGATATGGGTCGCTCTACAACTGATCAATGACTCTTTGTGCCTCTTCCATCAAGATAAATCCCCTTGTCTGTGCTTCTATTTCCTTTTCTGCTCTAATTTCTTCCTTGGATCTAAGGGCCTCTTGAGTCAACTGCTTTATTTTTTCCACCTATTCATCTATGCTCATGGCCTTGACCCTGGTCATGTTTGGATTGGCCATCCTCTACACCACCTCATCCTAGTCTTAGGCATTCTATGTGAAGACTTCATCCTCAAACTTATCATGAACATACGACCAGCAGGATGACAACTGTGAAGCATGTTGCAGGACAAGGCCTTTTGGATTGTTCTTACAGAATTGGTCTGTCAAGAACCTGAATTTGAGTTGGTTTAGACCTTATTGTTTGGCTTGAGAAGTATCCTTTACTAGATAGAACCCTACATCGAAACCGTAGGGTATGAAAGCCCATTTCTTGTCTTTGACCAATGTGGCATTGTATCCCTATAGGATGGTCTGATAACAAATTTCTCCCATGACGAGCTGGTCTGGGACATGGGATGGTAGGAGATGTGGTGCTCCAGTGGCCCCGAACACCCTAATGTAGGTTGCGTTCTTGTCCAGATACCAATGGCCTACCTTGGATATTATTTTCTTGGATACCATAGATAGCCTAGGGCATTCCTTCTTAAAAATAATAAAATAGATGCAGGCGATGAATTCATCGCAGATGAGGGAGTAATATTTCTTGTACCTATTTTCCCATAGCATGATGAAGTAGACATGGACCAAGATATCTACAACATGACATCTCAGATTCATGCTGACGAAGACGTTCCTAGCGCACATGACATCGAGCAGGTAGGAGGCCATGTAGAAAGTTGGTGCCTCTCCTTCCTTTGGCATTTGAGCTTGCTGCACACAGATGCTTAAATGCTTAAAGATTATTTCTCCCTAGTTGAAATTTCTCCTGATGATTGCAACTGTGTATGCCAAAGGCATGCATGCTTCTAAAAACTTGGAACAATCCTTTTCTCCATATAGCCGAAAGATGAGAGCCATCAAATAGATGTATGGCTCCCTCAGGTTGATTGTCCCGTACCATCCATTGCTCTGATTGGTGAATTTCTTGTCTTCCCTCCACCATCAAGCCATCAACCGACTGGTTTCATGGAATTCATAGAACTTCACCACAAAGTCTGTGTTGAGATGCCCCTCTGGGTCCCTGAGCTTGTAGTATTTCTGGACCTCTGTTGGGATGAAAATTCCGACACACCCACCATTATCATCATTAATCAAACATTTATGCCCATATGTGTGGTCGATGAGCCACTTGTGGACCTCTATGCAAGGGGAAATGGGGGTTCTGCCACCATGTGAAAATACAACAATCAGATGTTAGGGAACACCTGGTCATCGAGATCCATTACGTTCGGGTCATTGTGTGGGATATACTCTGGGTATTCTTCTCTGCTAATCCTGTTGAAGAGATCTCCCCACTGTGGGAGATCTATCTTGGATTTGGTGCTTTCCTTTGTATCACCAAAGGCTAGAGGTTGGATGAAAACTTTCTTTGTTGTTGTTTTGATGACAGGCTCCACCCTAGGGGTATACTCCAATTGCCTCACGGTCCCTAGAGAAGAAACTTTGCCTGTCTCTGGTTCTTTTAGCTTTGGTGCTTTCGATGAGCGTCTGGTGGTTGGATTTATTGGTGACATTATTCCTGCAACTTGAGGAGATTTTAGAGACTGTGTATAAAACCAGACAAACACATATAAATTATAACTAGCGGATTGACAGACTTGGATACATACCTCTGAAGCTTGTTAAACCTGGTTTTTTGATAATCACGAGGGTCAATACAGTCTTCGAGTTACTCATTTTTCTCCTTCGGATGCTCTAGAATTATCTTACGCTTAGGATGAATTTGTTCACAACAGTTCAAGAGATTTAAACATGGAAGATCTTACCGTGTTGCATGAGCCATTCAACTCAGGTTATGAGTGAAATTTTAGTAAATATTCTGCCAAATATTTAGAGGAGTTAGAACTTAAATTCATTGTGGATTGACGATGGAGACGCGGGTGGTGATGTTGTCTATCGACGATTTAAAAAATGTTTTTTTAATTGGCGCACGAGGTAGAAACTAATGTGTGATCGGGTATTAATTAGCTCCTTAAATGTCCAAAATCCTATCGTATCTAATGCTGAAAATGTCCTGTCGTGCCACTCTGATAGTGGGTGGATTGGGGGTCGGGATTATGCTATGAACATTTTTTTTTATATCCTCCTAAAAAAACTCTTACGTCGATCGATCTTACCGTACAATGATGACATGGCAAAGATGACTCAGAGGTGTGACTAGGACCTAGGGAACCAAGAATGACTTAGGATAGAACTAGACCGTACGACCCTCTTACCTGGTAAATACACATGGCATTCAAAACCAATGACTTAATTTTCTTGTATTAATCGGAGTCAGGACTTTCCTTAAGATATTCGTTCTAAAACCAAATCCTAGCTTACCGATGTCGAAAAGTGTCAAGGATCGAAGATCGACGATAAAACTACCCAAGTGCTCTTAGATCGGCTCCCTTGAAAAAGTCCCGATGCCAAAAACATATCGGGGATCGATGACCGGGGATAAATTTATTGTGGTCAAAATGTTTGTTGTGATTCTTCTGGATTTTACCTAATCCCGGTAAAGTGCATCGAGCATCAGCTATCGATGATTTCTTTTGATCTTTTGTTAATGTCTGTCCTCCTCATATTTTACCGATGCCGAAGGGGATCGACTATCTCTTGAAATTTTATGTGAATAACATACGTAAACTGAAACCTCCTTCTATTGATGCCGATGAGGATCGATGATCGGTGACTATTTTTTTCGTGTGGTTCCTTTACTTTCTTGAAATCGTTCTGAGGCCGAACCTGAGCGTGTTAGGTACAGGGTTTAGCTGTCAATTCTTAATTTAGGTGTTAAGGTCCTTTAGACACGAGGTTTCATAAAAAAAACCTGAATAGGTGATAAGAGTCATGAAAACAATCAAAGATAAGACATTTCCGAAAATGAAGTCGAGTCAGACAGTGCATAAGACCAAGTGGTACCCAAAAAGTGAAAAAAATTGACAAGGCTTTTTAGGGTGTGTTGAGTGCTCAACAAATGGAGACTTACTAGGTGAAATCAGAATCTCTGTTCCTACCTCGGGCTCAGCTGATGCAAAAGATGGTTAAGAACTTAACTGGTTTTTATCAAAGCCTCGTTTATTCTTGCCTTTGAAATTCCCTAGTTGGTGAAATCCGGGCCTACCTCTGGGGTTTCCACCTTTATTCCACCTTCATTTCCTGTAACCATGACCCATGCCCTCTTTTGAAAAGAGTTGAGTAAAACATTCACTGGAACCATGCCTTTTAGTTATCGTCATTTACTTGCTACGGTGTTGCTTCGCTGCCAGCGAGCGTCCATAGCCCTGGTGGAGTCACCCCAACGTCATAGACCTTGCTCCACTTCCAGCAAGCGTCCATAGCCCCAACAGAGTTATCTGCATACCCTCTCCTAATTTTCACTCATTTGATATAATTGATTTTATTTCAGCAGAATGTCCTGAGCGAGTGGGAGAGGAGGGCATCTGTTATTTGCAAAATGATATGGTTAAGTTGAATTTTTTCTAGCTCTGTCTTGAGGTACATGTAGTCCTTTCCATATTACCATATTTCCCTTTAGGTTTTACCAGACCACCAAGCAGACACTTCATTACTTTGCCAAGGTTGTTTATTTTCACAGGTTAGATACATAACTCCTTCAAAACAACCGCAAGCCTCCCAACGCTTCTTGTGTTGTATGTAAGCATGAGTCAGGAATAGAGTTCGTCATATCGCATGAACTAAGGTAAAATAATGCCTTGCTAAACAAAAAATTCAAAAGCGTAGAAAGTACTATAAGAAGAAAAAAAAATGAAGAACTCTGTAATCAACCTACCTAAAAACAAAATAACATGAAAATACACTTTTTTTTTTAGCAAAAATATTGTTTTATGGCTTGGCCATTCACGGGGAGGGCGTCAGGTTCCCCCCTTAGATTTTCAATCGATACGTGCCTACCCAAATTTTCTCGGCTACCTGAAAAGGTCAGAGCCATAGATTCTGAAACTTTGAATGTTTTCCCTTTGGCTCATTTTCTCTGTCCCATTTCAGGACTAAGTCTCCTACTTCAAAATTATTCTCTTTGGCCTTATGCGTATCAAACCACCTTTTAACTATCTGCTGATGAGTTATGAACTTTGATTTTTCTTTCTCCCTTTTTTCTTCCAGCATGAGGAGGGTATCAATCCTTTATTGTATAACTAATGAGGGTTTTCCTCTAGAATCCTGAGCAAGATGAAGAGATGGAATATATAGCCTGTTTGGGAGAATGGCTTCCTCTTTGTATACCATAAAGTATGAGGAATTCCCTATATCTTCCTTGGGTGTTAATCTATCATCCCATAAGGCATTATGAAGTGAATTGTGCCAATCTCCCTGGTTGTCTGCAACAGTTTTCTTTAATATCCTCACTAGGTTCTTATTGGTTGATTCTGCCACTCTGTTCCCTTGTGGATAGTAGTTTGTAGAGTATCTGATTATGATTCCTTTGTCTAGAGAAAATTATATTAATAGGGTGGAAGAAAAGTAAGCGACATTATCGAAAACAAGGGCGAAGGCATACCGAACCTTGTAATAAACTGTTGTTCTATGAATTGGATCACCACCTTTTCATTTACATGATTCAGAGGGATGACCTCTGCCCATTTCATGAAATAGTCTGTGGCAGTCAGTATGTATCTATGTTGTTTTGAAGAAATCGGTGTAATTTCTCCTATGATATCTAACCCCCATTGCTCAAATGGCCTAGAGATGACCACAGTTTTGAGTGGGAAAAATGCTATCTTTTCCCTCCCCATGCTCATTTGACAAGTTTTACAGTTCCTAGCATATGTGTGAGCATCCTTGAATAGAGTAGGCCGATAATAACTAGCTCTCAATATTTTGTAAGTGGTGGTATTCCCTGCGAAGTGTCCACTTGCAGGTCCATCATGGATCTCCTTCAAAACCTTGTTTTTATCTTCACGTTCGAGACATATTAAAAGTAATCCATCATAATTAATGCGAAAGAGCACCAAATTTATGAGGCAATATTGTGAGGATTTTAACCTAAGATCTCTCCTTTCCCTAGGGTTTAGGTTTTCTGGGAAAGTCCCATGATGCAGGAGACAAGTTAGTTTCTCATACCAAGACTCCTACCCTGGGGAGACGTATGAATATTCACCACACCATAATTCCAATTCATTCTCCCATCTAGGGTCTTCATTTACTTGGTCCTAGGCTTCAACTGCCAGTTTACATAATCCTTGTCCCTTATCTAGTTTAGCCGGTTTTATATCTAGATCAAATTCTTGGACCACAACCATCCAGTTTCCTCTTCTTTCTCCCATCTCTTGTTGAGTGAATAGGGATCATATTGTAGGGTGAGGCACGATGAATTTGGTGTGGTTCTTTAGGACGTAATATCTGAAGTAATTCATTGCCTTGTATACCACATAAGCCTTCTTGTCTATGGCAGGGTAATTTAGTTCGACACCTTGGATATTAGTGATCATGAATGAGACCAAGGCCTCATTGTTGTCATCATCAATCTGATTCAATGCTGTAGCTAACGATTGGTTGGAGGAAAAAATATTTTCTAAAGTCGGGACTTCGCAACAATGGAGCTTGAGAAATTGCAGTCTTAATATTGATGAACGCGCTTTTTCGTTCATCATCCCACTTAAATTCAACATCTTTGCGGATCATTTTTTGTAGGGGTTTTATAGTTTCAGCGAAATCAGGGGTGATCTTTCTCACAAAATTGATTTTCCCAAAGAAGGATTGCATATTTTTTGTTGTTGTGGGGTAATGGAAGATGAGTTATAGCCCTATATCATTTTGGGTCTATGCGAATTCCCGCTTGAGATATAATATGACCTAGTAGTTTGCCTTCCTTGAAACCAAAGATAGTTTTATTAGGGTGTAAGGATATATTGTATTTCCTACACCTTTCAAAAATCTGGGTTAAGTGTTGGGTGTAATCTTCTCTATTCTTTGAATACACAGTCACGTCGTCCAAACAAACTACTACACATTTGTTGATTAGTCCCCAGAATGCCACATCCATGGCCCTTTGGAAGGTTTCCTCTACATTGATTAACCCAAAGGGCATGTGTTTATAAGAAAAGGTTCCCCACTTGGTTCGAAAGGTAGTTTTCAAACGGTATTTATTTGAAACTAGAACTTGGTTATAACCTGAAAAACCTTCTAGCAGGGAGAAAATATCATAACCAAATACGGTCTGCAAGAGTTGCTATCTCGGTGGGACTGGTTAGTTGTCCTTTTTTGATGCTCTGTTGAGGTTTATGAAATCCAAATACAGACAGATTTCCCCAGACTTTTTCCTAACATGAACCAAATTTTCTACCCAAGCAAAGTGTCTAACTTGAAAGATGATTTTAGCATCTAGTAATTTTTTTAACTCCTGATACATGAGGGGTTCCAGAGATGGGTGGTATTTCCAGAGTTTTTGTTGGAAGGGTTTTAATCCCGATTTTAACAGGATTGTGTGTTGAATGATAAGATTATTGTAAGTTTTCATATCTCGGTAGGACCATGCAAAAGCATTTGATATTCTCTGAAAATTTTGAGATAGGCCTTCCTTTCTTATTTAGATAATGTCTTGCCAAGATTTATATTCTTAGGGTTCTTCGGGGTTCCTAGATTAATGGTTTCGTACATGGGATAGGAAATTCTTGTCTTTGTGTTTGTTGACCCTTTAAACCTTTCCCTTAAGTCAAAAAGGTTTTCTAAATTGGATACTCCTTTCGGTATCATGTGAGACCTTGGTTTATTAGTCAATTGATATTTTTCAGGTTTTTTTACATGGGGATCAGTTTCTACTAATTGCTCCTGAAATATTTCATCGTCAATAGCCAGATATTTGAAATTATCCTGATTGGTTAAAAAGTTTATGATCTGTTCATCTCCTTCAAAGACATTCCAATTAGAAATATTGTTGGGAACCGATGGTTTTTAGAGTATCTCTACAGTGAACCAGGAGGCTTCATAGTCTTCTAAAGGGGATAACCTTGAGGCAGGGATGGCCAAAGAATTAGCCAATGTGTTCTTTCTTCTGGGGATCACTGTAATGTTGAAGGATTCAAAATGTTCTATCAGTCTGTGTACTTCATGTTGATAATTCCTCAGGTTGGGGGAGTTGCAGTGTATAGTGTTCCTTGCCTAACAATCATTTCAGAGTCTTCGAAAACCTTTAGTTCTTTAACGTTCAAGTTTGTGGCTTTCTTTAGCCCTTGTACTAGAGCTTCATACTTGGCGGTCTTGTTTGTGCACTCAAATTCTAGTCTGTAGGACAAGAAATTTTGTTTACCTTTCGGATCAATGAGGATACACCCTGCCCTTGACCCTTCTTGTGATTTAGATCCATCAAAGTATACAATCCAAATTTTTGAGCGAAAACCATCAGTTTCTTTTTTCCTACCACTTTCCTCCTTTCCTCTTATCTATTCCATGGTTTTGAACAAAGGTTCTTGACATAAGATGATTTCTTTTTCCACCGTCGAATTTTTTTTATTGAAAAGTCATTTTGGAGTTTTGAGTAAGAGGGACATCAGATGAAAGAGAGGAGAAATTCCTGAAATCAGAGTCGTAGGAATAATTTCCTAATACAAGGAAATCTGTCGAAGAGGGTTCATTGAGGGCTTCTAGGTCGGTTACAATATGTTTTAGATATCTTTCCATATCGATCATGATCATATTCGTGTGTCCCTTTAATGGAAACCAAAGGTTATCCCAATCTATACTAAAGTATCTGTTTAACTTCTCAGACCAATCTTGACTAAGTAGAAATCCATAAGCTTATGGGATATCTACTACAATGATGTCAGTCACCTGAAAAAATTCTGGGTGAGTCGCCATCCTGATCATGACATCTTTGAGATCTCCCATAACTTTCACCTATGTTATGTCTAGTTGTATCACATGTTTATCACTTTTGAGAGGGACTGCATTTAGCTTCTTGCATATAGACAATGGCATAACATTAGAGGAATCCCCTGAGTCAACCAAACAATTATGGAGGTTTCTGTTGAAGACTTCAAATGTCAAGAGGAATGGTGGGACAAAAGGATTTCCTTTTTTTATCTTCAGAGAAGGCGTTCACAGTTGGTTTACTTCTCAAATCGATGAGCACTAGATTTTCTCCTTGGTGAGTGCTTGTTGTAGGATTTTATACTGACTTCAATGCTTGTAACAAAAAGTCCTTTTGCTAGGGGATCCTACACATGTCCATGACCAATATATTAGCCTTCATTTTTTTCAAATCTTCTACTATGTTGTAGTCTATCTTGGGCGATTCTTGAGTATGGATATTTATAGGATTTCTTTGGGAGAAAAAATATTCTTTCAGGTGATCGAATGTTTTGTTTCCCTCAAAGTGTGGGCCATGGTAAGTTCGTTTGAGACTAGGTGACCCCTACTTCACATTTTCACAACCAATACTTCTATGGGAGGTTATTGAACCTAAAATAGATCATCAGAAGGCATTGGTAGGTCAGGGTCCCATATCAACATGGTTGTTTCTTCTGGTGGATTAACTTCTTCCTGATCAACAATATTCATAACTAAGACGCTTGATTGTTTGGTAAGGGAGTCCTCATCTATAAACTAGTTGGCCATCAAATTCATGGCATGTACCCATTGTGGGATGTCTCTTTTAGAATTTTTATCTTGGTGATAGGTACAGAAAGAGTCAGATGCTACATTTCCTAGGTCAATGTTTAAGTTGCATGGGGGAGGTTCAATTGCTTTGAATTATGGATTTATTTTAAAAAAGGGTTTATAGGGCCTATGTCCTGAGTTTCCTTCCCTTGCACTTCTTTTCATGTCTATAATTTCATTTGATAACTTTTTTACCATGCGTTGTAGGTATTCTATGTCTCCACTTCCTTTTTTTGGACCTTGTTCTATTTTTTTCCCTGGAGGTCTTGTCAACAAGAGTCTTCTCCTGGGAGGAGGTTGAACTTCCTTCTTAACTAATGAGACCTGGCCTTATTTACATCCTTCCATTTGGAATTCTATTGTTTTATCTTCCTCAAAATTATCATCTAAGGTTGTTTTGGCAACCTTCTTCACAAACATGGAAATGGAAGCTGGGAGAGCATTAGCGTATACTTCGATTTGAAACTCCCGAGTGGGTTTAGCTTCGGGTTGAAATTTGTTTAGGATAGTGGTGAATCATTGATTGAAGTCTTTAAAATTCTCCTTTGAACTCATGGTGGTGGCGAACAACTCAACCATCAAAGCTCCTATAGTGGTTTCTTCCACAAATTTATCTAGAAAATCCTTTTGAAACTTTGTCCAACTAGTTATGAACCCTACATGCAAGTTAATACCACATGGAGGCCAAATTCTCAAAAGTGTAGGGGAAAAACCTGCATACTACGTCTTCATGTTGGGCATTCATTAGTCTAATAGCTAGTATGAATTTTTTGATATGGTCTTTAGGTAATCTCGAGGTTTTAGGGTCAAATTTAGGGAGTAACTTTTCTGGATGTTGGGGAAGGTTATGTACTCATCCAGGGATTGCCAGAGAATCTCTGGACAACCATGGTTGATTATTCTGAGGTGGGTTTCCCCTTTCTTCATTATGCTTATTGTTATCTTCCATGTAGCCTGACTCCGAAACTGGGCATTCTGAGTTAAACCCTTCCTCGTCATAAAAATCGTCGGGCTCAGAGAAGTTACCGACTGGTGTTTTGGGGATTAGATTAAGGGGATGTTCGATTTTGGTGAGGGATAAATCTATCAGGTCTTCTAATGTGTGAACAAAATCCTGTTCGGGGGTGTCGAGCATTGGTCTGCTTAATTTTTTTCTACGAGGAAGTAACGGAGCTAAGGGTAGTGCTCTGATTTGTCGAGCATAAGCTCTTATGATTATTATGAATTGGTTCAACTCCTCGTGGGGAAGAGCATAAGGTATTTTAGGGAATACATGTTCTTCCTCTTGCTGGGGTGAGTTACTTGTTTCAGGATTATTCAGTGTGTGTGGGATTTCTTGAGAATGACTAGCCATGCATGTGGGACATTTTGAATCTACAGGCTGTGTGAAATGTTATATCAATTTTTTTTTTAGCCAATCATTCTTCAGCCCTCCTTCTAGCACCAATTCTGTTGAGGGGTTCTAAATCCCTTTAACTCAACAACAAGAACCAAACCCACCATCGAGGTCCAATTAGACTCTGTGGCGTTTTATAGTGGACTGGTTATCCAGATCTTACGATCCAGCCAATTAATCAATGGGATTTATGTAGTGATTTACAAGATATCTTCTCACGAAAATCCTCCTTCATCTTTGAACGTTCTCTTTTTTTTATTTTCTCATAGGTGGGTCTGATATAAGATGTGTGTTGGTATAAACCATCTTGGTAACAAAAGGGGAAAAAATATTAACTACTGAAGAAGGCTAAGCTCGTGATAACCCTCATGCTCAAGCATGCAAACAATGATTCTTACACCTATGACAAGCCTAGTA
The DNA here is from genome assembly GCA_010110895.2 of Picea sitchensis. Classification (NCBI taxonomy): domain Eukaryota; kingdom Viridiplantae; phylum Streptophyta; class Pinopsida; order Pinales; family Pinaceae; genus Picea; species Picea sitchensis. The sequence goes on along the minus strand of SNQJ01S0017378.1, from coordinate 47,014 downwards.
CTAATACATTAACTTGATGGTATTTCAATTATTGAATGAGATACAATTTATCAGAAGAGAACATACATGCAAGAAAATGATGGAAACAAAATAGTTTCCTTAGCTCTAATCACCAATCACACATTAACACAATGATTTGTTTTACATCATTAGAGACAAGAATTATAAAAATATCGAATCAAATAACTTATCAACAGATTCAAAAACCCTTACTCATTACAACATCCATTCATGAGATAAAGTTAGAAGTAATTCCTCCTTATGATCCAATCACACATGCCTTTGATGTAAAACATAAAATTGTCTTTGGTCCTAAACATGACTTCTCAATTAAGTTAGCTCCGAAATAGTTCTTTACAATTCCAAAAATGAGGGTCTTTGCAAAAACCATCAACCTCTTCTAACAGTTCGATCCTCTTATTTATATCAAATTATTAACTAAAAATAACTATCAAAGTGCAAGCTAAGTAAAACAAAACATCTCTACATGGCACTTTCATCTCTTAGTCTTCTAAGAGTCATAAAATGGTTTCACTTGAGTGGATTGCTCTCCTCATACTCCGACCATTTGATGAAGAGTTCCTTGCATGTGTTGGCATACAAGAATCTGTGTTGGTCCATCGAGGCTGAAAGGATCTCCTTTATTTCCATTGCCCGTGCCCGATACTTGGATAATTTAACACTTAACTTTTGTAACACTGTTCGAGCCTTGATAGGGTGCTCCATGAACTACTGTAATTGACCTGGTGTCGTGTTCTCCACCTTTTCTATCTCTACAGTCCACGATGAGTCTTGTTCTACATGTAGTTTGACTATGTCATGCAAGTCGACAAAGTCCTCGGGTGTGATGAATTCTGTGAGACTGATGTCGCTCATCGCCCGATTGATCTTGGTCCAGCTCCTTTCACAATCAACCCATTTCTCTTGGATATCTTGATGAGTTTCTTGGGCCATATTCACCCAGTATTCGATCGACTTCCTTATATGATCGATGTTGTTGTCCCTTAGTACCCGGATGCCGTGCTCTTTGGTGTCTTATCCCTTTTGAACCATGCTGATGTAATCAATTATTTCCACCATTTGGTGGGATTTCTCATACCATATTTCCATGTCCTTGCACGTTTCTAGTGCCATAAGGGTGTCTTCCTGGAAATCGACTATCCCTACAGTGAAAAGGTGCCGCTCACTCGTGAATTTACTGTAGACATCCTGGAATTTACTTCTCAAGAACACCGTGGCCTACGTGGAGTCCTGATAATATTTCACCAAATGGTGCAGATGATCAAACTCCTTTAGCACAGTGGCCAAATCCTCTTCATCTTTCCTTTCTCTATCTAGGGTGGCATATGTGATTTCCATCCCTGTGGTGATAAGCTCAGATGTCTTGGCATGCTCCGTGCTAATCAATTTCTCCTCTGTGATGATTAGGATGGAACTATCCAAAGTAAGCCTCCTCTTATTAGTGGTTCTCTTCATGATGGATTTCCTCTTTTGGTCATAGGTGATGGCTTGTATGTCAGCGACCTCATCCACAGGTTCGGGGATTTTTTTCTCTCCCCAAGTAAGAGTATTTCCCAGGCTCTCGACAGTGTATATTTGTTCAAGACTGGGTTCATGAACCTATTCTATATGTCTCGATGGATCAACCTCTGGTTGTTTCTCATCGAGTGGTAAAGTACTGGTCAAAATTGAGGAATCATGCACAGGTTCGGTACTTTTTGGGTGATTGGCTATCGCGATTCTGATTTCCTATTGTGGAATTTCTCCTTATTGTTCCCTCGGTCCTAGCTCATCCTTCTAGATGTCTAATGGGGTTCCTAGTGTATCGAGTAGCTTAGTGTGTAAGACACTTTCAACCTCCTAGTAGCTCTGTGGAAGGCTTTGAATTGGAGAATTAGGAGCGGGGGAAGATAGTTTCTCGAGTTCCTTTTCCTCTGTAATCTGCATCAGAGTCACCAAGGAAACCTCCAAACTCTCCTCCTCATCATATATAGTTATTAATTTATGCAATGGGTTTGGTGCACTAGTCCTACCTGGTGTCCTTGATATCTCAGGTTGAGTTGAAATTCCCCTGGGTGATCCGATTTTTGGTGGTGGGATTTCAGGATTTTCGGGCCCGATGATTCCTTCAGGTTGTATTGGCTCTAAGCCACTTGGATATCCTCGACTTTCAATTGGGTTTTCGACATGAAACTCATCATATCTATGAGATCTGATTCATTATGAAACTGATCAATGACTCTTTGTGCCTCTTCCATCAAGATAAGTCCCCTTGTCTGTGCTTCTGTTTCCTTTGCTACTCTGATTTCTTCCATGGCTCTGAGGGCCTCTTGAGCCGACTACTCTATTGTTTCCACCTATTCATCCACACTCATGGCCTTGAACTTGGTCATGTTTGGGTTGGTCATCCTCTACACCACCTCGTCCCAATACTGGGCATTCTCTGTGAAGACTTCGTCCTCAAACTTATCATGAGCCTACAGCCAGTAGGATGACACCTGTGAAGCATGTTGTAGGATCAGGCCTTTTGGATCGTTCTTGCAGGATCGTCCTGTCGGGAACATAAATTCGAGTTGGCTCAACCCTTCTTGTTTTTCTTGAACAATATCCTTTACCAGATAGAACCCTACATGGAAACCATAGGGTATGAAATCCCATTTCTTGTCTTTGACCAGTGTGGCATTGTATCCCTGCAGGATGGTCTGATAACAAATTTCTCCCATGACGAGCTGGTCTGAGACATGGTATGGTAGGATATGTGGTGCTCCGGTGGCCTCGAACACCCCGATGTAGGTTGCGCGCTCATCCAGGTACCAATGGCCTACCTTGGCTGCCACTGATAGCCTAGGGAATTCCTTCTTAAAAATAATAAAATATATGCGAGCGATGAATTCATGGTAGATGAGGGAGTAAGATTTCTTGTACCTATTTTCCCATAGCACACTAAAGTAGACATGGACTAGGAGCTTTGTAACATGCCAACTCAGATTCATTCTGACGAAGATGTTCCTAATACACATGACATCGAGCATGTACGAGGCCATGTAGAAAGTTGGTTCCTCTCCTTCCTTTTGCGTTTGAGCCTGCTGCACACATATGATTAATTGTTTAGAGATTATTTCTCCCCAGTTGAAACTTCTCCCGATGATTGCAACTATGTATGCCAAAGGCATCCATGCTTCTGAAAACTTGGAGCAATCTTTTTCTCCATATAGCTGACATATGAGAGCCATCAATTAGATGTATGGATTCCTTAGGTTGATTGTCCCGTACCATCCATTGCTATGATTGGTGAATTTATTGTCTTCCCTCCACCATGAAGCCATCAACCAACTGGTGTCATGGAATTCATATAAATTCACCACAAAGTCTGTGTTGAGCTACTCCTCTAGGTCCCTGAGCTTGTAGTATTTCTGGACCTCTGTCGGGAGGAAAACTTTGATGCACCCACCATTCTCATAGTTAATCAAACATTTCTGCCCATTCGTGTGGTCAATGAGCCACTTCAGGACCTCTATGCAGGGGAAAATAGGGGTTCTTCTTGCCACCATGTGAAAATACGACTATCAGATGTTGGGGAACACCTAGTCATCGAGCGCCCTTACGTCCAGGTCATTGTGTGGGATATACTCTGGGTATTATTCTCTGCTAATCCTATTAAAGAGATCCCCCCACTGTGGGAGCACTATCTTGGATCCGATACTTGCCTCTATATCGCCAAAGGCTGGAGGTTGGATGAAAAATTTCTTTGTTGGTGTTTTAATGATAGGCTCCGCCCTAGGGGCGTACTCCAATTGCCTCACAGTCCCTAGAGAAGAACATTCACCCTTCTCTATTTATTTCATATTTGGTGCTCTCGACGAGCGTCTGGTGGTTGGATTTCTTGGAGACATTGTTCTTGCAACTTGAGCAGAGTTTAGAGACTGTGTATAAAACCAGACGAACACATATAAATTATAACCATCGGATTGACATACTTGGATACATACCTCTAAATCTTGTTAAACCTAGTTTTTTGATAATCACGAGGGTCAGTACAGTCTTCGAGTTACTCTTTTTTCTCCTTTGGATGCTCTGGAATTGTCTTATGCGTAGAATGAATTTGTTCACAATGGTTCAAGAGATTTAAATAGGGAATATCTTACCGTGTCGCATCAACCATTCAATTCGGGTTATGAGTAAAATTTTAGTAAATCTGTCGCTGAATCTTTAGAGGAGTTAGAACTTAAATTAATCGTGGATTGACAATGGAGGCGCGAGTGGTGATGTGGTCTATCGGTGATTTCAAAAATTTTGTTTTAATTGTCGCATGAGGTAGAAACTAATGCGAGATCAAGTATTAATTAGCTCCTTAATTGTCCAAAATCCAATCGTATCTAACGCTGAAAATGTCTCGTCGTGCCGCTCTGATAGTGGGTGGATCGGGGGTCAGGATTATGCTATGAACATTTTCATTGATATTCTCCTGCAAAAGCTCCGACATCGATCGATCTTACCGTACAATGCTGACGTGGAGAAGCTAACTCAGAGGTGTGATTAGGACCTAGGGAACCAATATTGACTTGGGATAGAACTAGACCATATGACCCTCTTACCTGGTAAAGACACATGGCTTTCAATACCAATGAATTAATTTTCTCATATTAATCGAAGTCAAGACTTTCCTTAAGATATTCATTCTAAAACCAAATCCTAGCTTGCTGATGCCAAAAAGTGTCAAGGATCGACGATCAAAGATAAACCTACCCAAGTTCTCTTAGATTCGACCCCCTCGAAAAAGTCCCGATGCTGAAAACGCATCAGATATAAATTTATTGTGGTTGAAATGTTTGTTGTGATCCTTTTGGATTTTCCATGATCCTGATAAAGTGCGTCGGGCATAGGATATCGATGATATTTTTTTGTCTTTCGTTAACGTCTGTCCTCCTTGTATTTTACTGATGCCGAAGGGGATCAACTATCTCTTGAACTTTGATGTGAATAACCTACGTAAACCAAAAACTTCTTTTGCTGATGCCGATGAGGATCGATGATTGATGACTATTGTTTTCATGTGGTTCCTTTACTTTATTGAATTCTTTCTGACGTCGAATCTGAGCCCGTTAGGTGTAGGGTTTAGCTATTGATTCTTTATTTAGGTGTTAAGGTCCTTTAGACACGAGGTTTCATAAAAACAAACCTGAATACGTGATAAGATTCATGAAAACAGTTAGAGATAATACATTTCCTAAAATTAAGTTGAGTCAGACAGTGCAGAAGACCAAGTGGTACCCAAAAAGTGAAAAATTTTGATAAGGATTTTTAGGGTGTGTTGAGTTCTCAACAGACCTTAGAGATGAAAGTGAACCATACATCCAAATTGTAATGGAAACAATTGAAAACGTAGTTTCCAACTTGGGTGCTTCAAATATTGATGTTCATATGGAGGAATTGCTCATTGATGGAATACTTGATGCCCTTTGAGAGCATACTAGTGACCAACAAGGAAATTCGATGCCCATAATAGATCGATGATAAATAATCCATGAATATTTTCAAAGACATAGATTGAAATGGAAAGAGAAATCAACATAGATGATTTGACTATAAGGAAGATTGACAATGACAAGTGGTGTAGTAGAACTATGGGAAAGTAATTCTTATTCGTCAGATTAGCCAACGATGAATAAGAGCCATTCGATCAAAGTCAAAAGGATTTTGTAAAAAGTATTGACAAATGATGATGGTCTTAGGGAGATCTGGCCTTCCATTTCAGATCCATATCAATAGATATATTTTGTCTCGAAGGTTAAAATATACAGGAAAATTAAGAAAGAGATCAATCCCCATTTTGAAAATATCAACGATATATATTGAATGAGCCAATATATCAATGAATCTCATCATCTCAGATCTTGGCCATCAAAGGTTCTAAGTTTTTGAATGCTGGTTAAGTGTTGATATACATCAACTGATGTAAGAACCCCCACACATGAGATGACACAAGGAAGGTGAGGTCCCACAACATATGGTCTCCGTGGAAAATATTTAAACAAAAATCAACGCCGAAGATTAGATAAGACACCAGATCAATGAACCATAATGAAATTTGTAAAGGGGAGGAGACTGGAATGAGATTCATATCTTACTTTTGAAAGAAAATCCAGATAAACGGTTCTAAAAAATTGCGGGTGCTCAACTAGCAAGAAGTTTAATAATGAGGCACCCCCCACAATTTTGACATGTGATAGAAAGAAAAGACACACATCGACATATTTTTTTATTGCGGTCCCCCTTATTTGAGATCCGAGTCAAGGGTCTAACCCCTTGCAATAAATCCCGTGGTCCCATGCACTTGGTCCTATTCCCATTGGGGTAACCCAAGTAACGAAGGAAAATAATACTTGGGGGATTATGCATGGTGTGAACCAATTCAATGGAGGATTTTCCACTGGTTGGCTAAGAGAATCATTGGGTCCAATTCCAACGTTAATAAAGTCCACGTATAGTCTAATTAAACCATATTAATATGTATTTACGACGATGAGAATATTAAGCGCGACTGTGAGGATGAAGTAACAAAAAAGGGGAGCACTAATATGGTGATTTCAGGCTAATGAGAGAACATAGAATTGGGATGAAGATTTTTTTCTGAATACAATGATAAAATGAGAGAATTTTCGTGGTGGTGTAACAAGGAAGATGGAATTATGGGAATTCTAAGGGAATGAAGACTTATTATGTGCATTGAATTTTCAGGGAAATGATTGAAAGTTATGGTGACATAAACTTTACAGGAGTAATTTTGGTGAACAAGAGTACTATTAAGGCACAAGGATTGAAAAAATAATACATAGAAATTTATTAAGAAGATATGGTGAAATTATGATAGTTCTGTACATAAGTAACTCTGTTCTGGAAGATTTTGAAAGGATATCTTAGATGAAGAAGAATAATATAAATGTAGTACAAAAGTTTCTTGTGAAAAAATGCAAAAATAAGGGTGGCATGGTGGAGCAAGGAAAGATTGAGTTAGAGCTCAATAAACATGTTGGTGCCTATGAATAATAAATTTGTAGGTTGGTGCCTACATTCTAAGTTCGTGTTTATAACAAGATTGGTGTCCTCATTCAATTGTAGGTTGGTGCCTAAATTATGAGTTGGTGCTCATAAGAGGATCGATGTCCTCATTCCATTGTAGGTTGGTGCCTGAATTATGAGTTGGTGATCATAAGAGTATTGGTGTCCTCATTCATTTGCAGATAGGTTCCTGAATTATGAGTTGGTTCTCATAAAAGGACTGTGTCCTCACATAAAATTGTTTATACATAAATTGGCATTTATCTGTAAAATAATTTGAATTTTTTCACAGTCTGGGTTTCCACTTCTATATATGTGAATGTATTTATTAATGTATGTGATTATCATGATTATATTTATGATATGAATGTCTATATTTATAAATTCTAATATGCTTTAAATCAGCTTAGAGAAAAAAGTGAATTAAAGTATGCAGTACTGATTCACCCCCCTCTTAGTACTATTGAAAATTTCGACAAAATTGTTATTTCGCCTCCTTGAAATCCATGCTATTTCCTGCCAGAAACATGTCATCAACATACAACACTACATAAATTAAGTTATTACCAACCTTATTGGAATATACATAGTGATCATCCCTACTTCTCACAAATCCCAATTCAAGGATGTATATGTCAAAATTTTATTACCACATCCTAGGTGATTACTTCAGACCATATAGTGACTTCTTTAGCTTACATACTGTCTCTTTCTTTTCCTTCACTACAAAGCCTTCTGGGGTCTTCATGTATATTTCTTCTTCAATATCCCCATGTATGAATGATGTCTTCACATCCATCTGTTCTACTTCAAAAGAAAACAAAAATTAGATAAAAGAAATATAACATAAGTTAACTTGGAAACAAGAGAAAAAATTTCACCAAAGTCAATTCCCTCTACCTGAGAATAACCTTTTTCTACTAGTCGAGTTTTGTATTTCTCCACTTTTCCTTCTACATTCAACTTCTTCTTAAACAACCATTTTCTACCAACATATTTTCTTCCAGTTGGAAAATCAACTAGATCCCATGCCTCATTCTTATCCAAGGAATCCATATCTTCAACCATGGCCTTCTTCCAGTGTTTATTATCCTCTAAATTCACTTCTTCCTTGAAAATTTGGGGATCATCATAAATAATAGATAAAGAAAATTTGGGATGAAAATTAGGTGGACTATAACTCTTTAGTTTCCTTCTTTCCCTCACCGATCTCCTCAATATTGGGGTATGAGGTTCTTCGTATTCTGCGTCATCTTATTCTGTTGAGTCATATTTTGGATCATCCAACTCAAACTTTATTTTATTAGGTTCTTCTTCCCTTGGTAGGAACTCCTATTTGGGTACATATTTAACCTCTCTAACAACATCTCGACTATAAATAATATTCTTATTTTATGGGTTGCAAAGCTTATAACCTTTCATACCATATTTATAACCATTAAAGATACACTTTACAACTTTATTATCCAAATTACTCTTATTTTCCTTTGGAACATGTACATAAGAATCACAACCAAACACTCTAAGATGTTCAAAATAAGGTTTCTTACCAATCCATACCTCATATAGAGTTTTGTTGACCAACGTTGATGACAGTGATCTATTTACTAGATAACATGTAATACATACTACCTCTTCCCAAAATTCCTGTCCTAACCTAACACCACTGATCATGCTCCTTATTTTTTCCATCAACGCCTTGTTCATCCTTTCTACAACCCCATTCTGTTGTGGTGTGTATGGAGTAGTATTGTACCTTGATATACCTTACTTCTTATAGAACTGTTCAAATTCATTCTCGCATAATTCTCCATCATTATCTGTCCTCAACACCTTTATTTTATTCTTTGTTTGATTTTATACCAAAGCGTTAAACTCTTTAAATTGATCAAATACCTCATATTTATTCCTAAGAAAATAAATCCATGTGTTCCCTGATAATAATGTATGAATGAAACATAATACACATATTTACCTAGTGATGGAACATGCACAGGTCTGAAAACATGATTCTGTATCAACTCTAAGATCCCCTTTTCTCTTGTAGCACCATATTGGAATGTTACCCGATTCTATTGACCATATATGTAATGTTCAAAGAAATCAAAATCCAAGGTGAAATTAGACATAACTTCAACCATAACTTTACCGTGTAGTGTTCGAAGGACCTTTTCTCCATTATATCCCTGTCTTTGATGCCACAACATGGTATTGTTTCAAGGGATGGTATGGATCCTTTATTATTTATTTCATAACTTAGGGACGATAGAAATGTTACACCCATAAATATGAGTACTTCCCAACAACTTGTATAGCGTTCCACACCAAAATCCCCTCATTAACACCATTGCTCCTCGTATCGTCTTGCAAGTTCCCTTTCCTAATAAAGTATCCACACCTGCATCATCCAACTTACTTACAAATATTAGGATCCTAGTTGGATTTGGAATGTGCAAAACCCCAGGGAGAGTTATAATCCTTCCATATTTCATCAAAAATTTAACCCTTCCATGTCCCATGAGTTTGGCTATCGAGTCATCTCCTAGGAAGACATCACCACTATCATACTTTTCATATTTATAGAGCCAGTCCCTATGATGAGTCATATGAAATGACACACCTGAGTCAATCAACCATACACCACAATTTGCATGTGTACTTGTAGATTCCAGATAAACATCACCTCCTTCTTCTATGAATGTTTTCACCTCTATGGAAGAGGAATCATCATAACCCTTTGATTGATCAACCTTATTAGATATGAAATATTTCTTATAATTCCTAACTTTACCACACTTCCAACATTTCCTCAAATATTTTCTTGGAGATTTAGATCTATCTCTAGATTTAGATCTCCCCCCTAAGGACATTTTTTTATTCATATCTTGGGGACGACCTCTTACAAATAAATCATTTTTGCTATGAATATCCATGCTTTTATGCATCATATCTTATGATAACAAGGATGCAACTACAACATTATACTTCAATGCATATTGAGTGGTACTAACAATTGCTACAAGCATATTTTCCCAAGAGTCTAGAAAAGAAAATAATGAGGCAATACACTTATCTTATTTTACAAGCTAACAGAGACAAGTTGACATACAAGAGTATTGAAGGAATTTAGATGCTCTGTCATAGAATCTCCATCTTCCATCCCAAGATGATACAAATTCTTTCAAATAAACGACTTGTTTACCGGGGACTTTGAATGATACAAATTCTCTAAATTTTCCCATATTTCCTTAGCTATATATTATCCCGAGACATTCAATAACATAGAATCTGCTAGGTAGAGTCTAATCATATTCCTTGCTCTTCTATCCAACTTGTCCCATTCTTCTTTCGACATACCAGTAGATTGTGTACCAGTAGGTGGTGTACCAGTAGGTTGTGTACTAGAATTCATAACTATCCATTGTTCTTTATCTACAAGAAGGTACTCCATCTTGAGCTTCCATGGCTTAAATATTCGATCGTTGAACTTCTCAATACTTATTCTAGAACTACTCTCCATTCTCTTTCAGCACACAAATCTCCACTACAAATCTGCCACTAAACCTAAGTTTATCACAAAACTAAGATAGACTTGATCTATCAATATTGAGCCAAATCCTTAGCAACAAAGGCATCCCCCTGAAGTGAAAAACGTTCTCTAATACCACATGAAAATTTTAAACCTTTGAAGTAAATTAATGCATACATATTCTTAAGAAAAATAGAAATTACTCAATGGGTAATACACATAGTACACACAGATTTATGTTGGAAACCCTTAATTGAGAGAAAACCAACCTTCCTTGGTGACACACCTCTCAACTCTTCATTGTATTAATTTGACCATTCACAATACAATATATAAAATATTTTAGGTATTCTGCAACTAACAAAAAAAATCCCTTAATCTGATATTAATTTATAAAACCACTAAAAATAACACCCCCCCACACATGCAATGAATATAAAACATACCCAACAATGTTCAACTATTCAAATGCTTGGACCTATTGTATTGGAGAATGTTGGACACAATTTTCACCAGCATGTTATTGGGCCTGTGGTGGCATAGAATGTAGGATTAAACCATAATACAATACCTAATTATGAGAAGGAAATACTACACTAGCTAATTGCAAAAGAGAGAGAGGAGAGAGAAAAATATAATCAATCTTCACACACAAGAGACTAAGAAACCAACTCTAACCACAATGTATTAATCCTTGATAATGAGTACAATATATAGGACTCTCCACATAGGTTGGGATTTCCATGTGCATTCTCAAGTAAAAAAAGTAACTTCTCCCAATTGAAACAATTAACTAAAGTCCCCAATCTGAGTCTGTGTAACCAACAAGATCTAAGAAAGATCCTGCTGCATAATGTATAACAAAAATGATAGTCCCATTGACATATTTGAGAATCCTCTTTCCTGCCTTCCAATGAAGCTCATGAGGCTCCTATATGTACTTGGAAACTGATCCAACTGCATGAGATATGTCTGGTTAAGAGTGTGTAAGGTAGAGAAGACTCCCCACCAACTGTTGATATCTAGTATCATCAACCAAAGGTGATGCACTAACATCATCTAGTCTAACCCCTAACTAAAAGGGTGTTGGAGTTAGATTGTAATATGTCATATGAAACCTATCAATTATATCTATGTAATACTTGTATTGAGATATATTGATTCCTGAATCATTCTGGCCGATATCAATACCAAGAAAGTAATGTAACAATTCCATATCTGTCATGCAAAGCAGTCTTCACTACAACAATGGAGGAGGCTGATATCCTTGTGACGAGTAAATCATATACATATAGAAATATCAATAGAATCAAATATTTGTTCCTCATAATATACAAATTAGTATATGATCTATATCTAAGAAAACCTCTAGAGAGAAGATAATAGTTCATTTTAGCATACCATGCCCGAGGTGCTTGCTTAAGTCTGTACAATGACTTCCTCAACCTGAAAATTAATGATGGATCCTAAACATATCCCTATGGATGCTCCATATATATCTCCTCATTAATATATCCATGTAATAATTCATTATTCAAATCCATATGGTGTACCTCCCACTTTCTAGCTATTGCAATAGCTAGAGCTAACTGAATGGAATCAATCTTAGCAACTTGTGCAACAGTCTCCTCATAGTCAATGCCTTGTACATGCGAGAAAAATTTAGCTACTAATCGAGCCTTATAATTTGTAATTTACCCATCAACAACCTTATTTTTCTTGAAAATCCACTTACATATAACAAGCTTCCTACTGGAAGGTAGAGGAACCAACTCCCATGTGTTGTTCTCTATCAAGGAATTGTACTCCTCTTTCATAGCTTCCTCCAATGAGGGTTTCCTTTATCCTCTACATAATACTGAGGATATGATCCAAGTACCATATAACAGTAAATGTGCAACAAAGTCTCCATCGTATTAAAATATTGCGAAGGATCCACAAACTGAGATTTGGTTCTCCGTGGATCGACAAGATTACCCACTAGATCACCTACTCCACGAAGAGTCTGTTGTTCTCATTTTGGTCGATGCTCCAAACCTACAAATTCTTGATTCTGATTAGAAATATCATATATATAATATTCAAATATCTGATTAGAATAAGTCTCATGAAGTTCCACAACTAGTGGTGATGGATATGGAGGTGTGGATTGCTCCAAAAGTACCTATGAAGGATCCTCTTCAAAATCAACACTCCTTCGAATGAATAGTGTATATTAAGTAGTATATAATAAACTATATCCTTTCACTCCCTTTGGATATCCAGAAAAAATACACTTCATACTCTCAACTTCCATAGCTTTCCTCCTATCGGAAGGGATCCTAGCCCATGCACGGTAACTGAAAATTCTGAAGTGAGTGACTTCTGGTTTCTTTCCATCCCAAGTCTCATATGGAGTGACTCCCTTGACTGATTTATGAGGAAATATATTATGAATGTAAGATAAATATTTGATATCTTCATCCCATAACTTTGGAGGTAGTTCTCTATCCTGGAACATACAGTTGGTCATATCTTTCAATGTCTTGTTCTTTCTCTCTAATGACCCATTCTGTTGTGAAGTATATGGAACTGTGTATTGCAACTCTATACATGATTGTAAACAAATATGCTCAACATCCTTATTCACATACTCTCCTCCATTTTCTATATGAAGCTTCTTAATCCTCTTCCCGGTTTGGTTCTCAACTAGATGCTTGAGATATTTAAGACACTCAAAGACCTCAGATTTTAACTTGAGAAAGTAGACCCGTGTATATCTTGAAAAATCACCAATGAAAGTAAGAACATACTTAGATTTACTAATCGATGAGTGTGGGAAAGGACCTATAATTTTACTGTGAACCAAATCTAGAAGTGATGATTCCCTCCATGCTTTACTTATGATGAACTTCTCCTCAGAATGTTTTCCTAGTATGCAGCCCTGAAAAGCTCCATCTTTGTACTGAATGTGGGGTAATCCATCTACCATTCCACCCTTACTAAGATGATCTAAGTATTTAAAATTCAGATGCCCAAACCTCTCATTCCATAACCTAGACTCTTCATTAACATGTGTTAGAAGAGATACATAATCATATTTCTAATTGAAGTGAGAGAAGGTGTACAACTTGGAATGGTGATTAACCTCACCGATGACGATTTTTGAACCATTTGACAAGTCAGAAATAATAACTGAGTCCGGAGTGAAATCCACCTTCTTCCCTGAACCTAAATGAGTGATTTGATAGATGGAGAGAATATTCACTCAAATATTCAGAACATGAAGTACATCCTGAAAGAATCCATGTTCTAGATCAAATCTACCCCTACCACACACCTCTGGAGGGGAATAATCTCCCTTGAAGATCAGTGGTTCGGAATAAGTCTCCAAGTATGAGAAAAGTCTATCCGATGAGTCCATGTGATGGTTATCCCCTTAATCAAGAACCCAAGCATTAGGATAATATGAAATAGCAATTAATTCATGACCATTACCTCTTTCTCATGATGTATTTTTCCTTGCATGATATGGAATACAATCCTCAAGGTAATGTTTCTCAAGTGTTTGTGCCATGAGATCTATAGTATTTTTCATGCAATAACTCTCATAATGGAACCCCCTATTACAATAGGAAAACTTTCTCTTCTCCTTTTTTCCTTTTTATGCCTTGAAACTTGAACTCTCATCTGTGGAATTTTGTTTACCTTAATTGTTGTTCTCTTGGTCCTTCTTACCCTTGTTCTTGTGCTTATTCTTCTTTGAAATTCCTTGAGATGTAAGTGCATGGAGCTTGAAATTATTAAGAGACCCTATTTGGATGAGCCTTGTTTTCTCATGGTTAAGTGACTCCATGAAATCATATAGAGATGACATATTCCATGTAGACCCCATAGCTATCCTGGTAGTATGAAAAGAAGAAGTGTAGACATGATACTCTGGTCCTAGTTTTTTAAGAATTGAAAATATTAACCGCTCCTCTTTATTATCAATTCCACAAGCCTTAAAATGAGAAAGAAAAGTTTTAAACTTACATAAGTAGTCTTGTGGGGTTTTGAAATCTCTTAGATTCAATGCATGTAGATCATTTTCCAGCTGTTGACCTCTTAGATTGCCTTTATTTTTTAGAAAATCCTTCAACTTTGTCCAAACATCATTAGGAGTCTTGTACGCATCGACATGAAATAGGAGATCTGGAGATCCTGTAGGCTTCATCCATTCTTTTGAAGTATTTTTATTTCTCTATGGCTGAAGTAGGCTTGACCTCAGTCCTCATGGTGATCCTTATATACAAACCCTTGCTTCGAAGTAGAAGCTCTATCTTGGGCTTCCACTCAAAGTAGTTGAAGGGTGTCAAGATCACTACATAAGATGATTGATCCATAGTTATCTATGGGATGTCCAATATGATCTATAAACTTGCAATAAAAGAGAATACTCCCTCATAATAATTCCTCCGATACCATATAGGATTAAACCACAATCCAAGATCTAATTGTGAGAAGGAAATACTACGCTAGCTAGTTGCAAGAGAGAGAGCTTAGCTGAAGCTGTAAGAGAGAGAGAGAGAGAGAGAGAGAGAGAGAGAGAGAGAGAGAGAGAGAGAGAGAGAAATAGAATCAATATTAAAACACAAGAGACTAAGAAACCAACTCTAACCACAATGTATTAATCCTTTATAATGAGAACATTATATAGGATTCTCCACATGAGGAGTAATGCGCACTAGGGATTTCCATGTGCATGCTCAAGTAAAAAAAGTAACTTCTCCCAACAACAACACTTAACTAAAGTCAAAAGTTTCTAATAATAAGAAAAGGTAAAAGTTATAGGTGAGAACTTAGTGCGAACTCTACATGAAGTCAAATTGCATTCCATAATAGAAAAAATCTCCTAGAATAAGACTAGAGTCCAAGAATGGAACTAAAGTCCTAATCGAGTGAGAATTTGCTAATTATGGAAAGTCACTAAATAAATGAAGTGAGTTAACTCCAAGTATTATATGGGTAATTCACACTTCCATAGGAGGCTAATATTCTTACTAAAGTGCACTCTATAGCCATGAAATAGTAAATATCTCCTAAAATTAAGGAAATAGGGATTATCTCCTAAACAATAGGAATTTTCCTATGGCTAAACAATAGGAATTGGCCTAATGGTAGCTAAAAAATAGGTATTTTCTTAATGGTGGCTTATGAGCCCATGGTTTTGGAAACTCATGGTATTTTCCCATGGTATTACATATAGGAATCCACTGACTAAAAATAGAACTGATATAAATAGACATGCTATAGATAACAATCCTCCTAAATAGTAGGAAAAATGGAAAAAATGAGTATGTTACTAAGTATGTATTTGAGCATGTACCCCAACATAGAATTGGGTGGCAGAGGACCAAGGAATGGTAGTATGGGTTGTTATTCTATGGATCCAATTATGGGTTGTAGACATTGACATTCCTCCACTACAATTTGGATTGTAGGAAGGCCCATGTGTATGGAAGGGAATCAACATACCTAGAGGGTGTATGAGATTCACGAGACCTGATATGTTGTTTCCCCCAACTGTTGGAGGAGGGGGGATGGTAATGGGATATTGAATGCATATGGCATGACCATAGTGGGTGGGTATGAAGGGGATACTCTGTAATGGTTACTGTATTGACTGATGATGTAAGAAGGTGAAGGGATACCATATGGGTTAAAATGGGTTATGGACCCAATTACTCCATTGACCAAATGGGATGTTTAAGTCTTTTCCTGAACAAATGGTTGAGGTCAAAGGGAATTGTGGAGCACAATATATAGATATCTGGATTGAGATTAAATCAAATCAAATGGTTTGGATTTGTTTATGGTCTCTTCTTCACTTTGTGGAATGGCAGTAGAAACATATTTTCCAATGCAAGGAAAAAGAGATTTGAGGAACCCGTCTAAGAGGAGTTCCTTAGTAACCTAAATATTACACAATATTATTCATTAGTGCCACTCATGGATATGGTCCATGATGTGGGTGGAGGTATTTTGGAAAAAATATGTGATAATTTCCAGACCATTGTCATGGAAAACTAGTAATTGAAAGAAAGATAAGAAAACCTTTGATAAGGACACAAATTTTGCATGATACCTTTCTTTCTCATCTATGTACCATTTCAATGAGGGACTAATTGAGGTTCTTTGAAACAATACAAACTATATGGAATCATCAATGATGGTATTGGATGAACATCAGAGATGGAAGGCCATTACATGGCTAGCCAAATCTTCACTTGACTTCTTATCAAACTTAGGAATGTTTGAGGGGAGTTTGGTCAACATGGGTCACAAAGTGGGATCATGTAATAAGAGAACATTGGTTAGAATTATTAAATTAGTAAGATTCAATGAAGCCATGTATGGCAGGTTTTGTGTACCTGTAACACACCCGACCCCTAAGTGCTCGTTTAAGGGGTGGGACATCATAATTTTGCTTTCCTTAACGCTCTCTAGGTTCCCCTTTCTTCATATTGTAGGTTCTTCCAAACCCATGGGATATTTCCTGGCCCCTTTGAAGGATTTGAGAAATAGGTGATAGCTCTCCATGCTAGCCCCTTCCTTCATATGACCTCAGGCTGTGATCCGACGCCTACTCAAAGGGCACTTCAGAACTTCGGCTTCGGGTGTTTTCAACTCACCACTTGCCAATTCATCGAACTCTGAACTGGCGAAGTTACAAAATGAAGGGATTGGAATCAATGGTCCCTTCTCTCTTTCTAGATCAACGCCCCACTGAAAATTTAGGCTCAGGTGCTTCGACGAGTTCTAAAACAATGGTGCTATCCTCTCTTGCTAGGCCCTTCTCAAATGTGACCTTGGGCTATGACCTGAGGCTTAATTCTTGAGAACTCCGTAACTTCGCCTTCGAAGGTTTTGGTCACTCCAAATTGAAATTCTCTTGAAACGTGAACTGCGAACTCATAAATCGGATGGTCGAGAAGGGTCCAGAAGGTTCCATGGATACACAGTCCAGATCACTTCACGACTTCAGACTTCAGAGGTTTTTTCCACTCCAACACACAATTCTCCTGAATGTGTGAACTCCAAACTCATATATCGAACGATCGAGAAGGGTCCTAAAGCGTCCATGGATCCACGGTCCATATCACTTCATGATTTCGGCCTTCAAACATTTTTGCCGGTCCAACATGCAATTCTCCTGAATGCACGAACTCCGAACTAGCAGATCGGATGACTAAGACTTATCTCAAATCAACAGTCTATTCTTCCCCAGGCTCTGAGCTTCAAATAATACATCTCCTTTATGATGATTACCATTCGCTGAACTTGCGAAGACTGAAGGATTCAAGGTGTTAACTCCTTCTCTCCTTCTTAAAATCTAACGGTCGTGATAGACCTTGGATCCTCCCAAACGGATCTCATCCGTTCATCTTCCAAACGAAAGGATATAACCTTTCGATACTTGAATCTCACTATCCTTCATAAGCTTCATCAGTTATGAAGGAATTAGGCGCTAGCGTACGCTTTGTGCTCTTTCTCCTCGGCTTAATACTTAGAAGGGTCTTCTCCACACCCCTTTCACTCCTTCATCAAGTATATAACTTAAGAGGTTCTTTGCCTCTGCCCACCTCATAGAGACCCCATGCATATTTTCACTACCTCTCTTGAGATTAATAGACTCTGTCCTCTCGGAGACTCAGGGAAACTGGGAGTGGCAAAGTGCACTTGTGAAAATCATTCCCAAGGTCGACGAACTCACAATCCACTTATTTTAACCTAAGCCACTACAGGGCTTAGACATTTACTTATACAAATCAGACAATTCCATACTTACTTAAATACACAATTTAAGTAAGAATAAATAGATACAGTATAACCATTAAGTAAACATGCACATCCCTAAGTCATTCATAGGATATCCAACTTTATTACATAGTTATAGCTCAATTACACAGGGTATGAGAATGCTTATCTATTACAGGTTGCAACTGACTAACTAACTATGGGTGTGTGCCTTTCCACCCAACCATAGGATTAGAGGCATTCATCCTTAACACTTTGACCATCCCTGTTCCAAGCCATGATATCACTAGGGAATTTACGCCATCTTTCAAAGAGACTCTCTATGTCACAAAGAACCTGTGAGGTTTATCAGATGCTTCCTCAACATCAACCTCACGTTCTCATTCTTCAGGTCATGTTATATGCACTTCCTTTTGGTTCGTGCATCTCCTTCCAAGCTTGCACTCTCGTCTCGTGTCTCCTCTCTCGCTATGTGTGTCTGTATCTTATGGTTACCTTCCTTCTTTTGGAAGGTTTTATGACCTATCATGTTCCTTCTGTCAGAAGGAATCTCGGGTCTGTAGGTCTCTATGATACTTTGGGCTGACAACCCATGTTTCCATTCATGGGGGTGGTTGATTATTCAACCACCAGTACTTTCCTTCATTAACTGATTCTTTCCTCTAGAGATATCATGTCTCGTACTTCAAGGCTGTTCAACAACTAAGAGGAGGGAGTGAATTAGTTGTTCCTAGGCTTAAAAAATTATGCCTATTTTAAACTCTTTACATAATATTTAATGATAGTCACAATAATGTAGGGAAGTAAGAAATAAAACATTCAGCATCAGTCACACATATGAGATACACCGAGTCAGATATTTCCTGAGAAAACCCATACAGGGTAAAAACATCTTCTTCTTTATATGATAAGTAATCTTTACATTCTTTACATTATCATACATATGAACACCAACTCATAATGAGGCTACAACCTCTGTTTTGCAAGATGCTACTTGCTGAGAGCACCAACTCTCTGGATTCTCTAGCATCAACTAGAAGCAAGAACCAACTCCCTGGTTTCTCTAGCATCAACTAGAAGGAAGCACAAACTCCCTAGTTTCTCTAGCACTAACTAGAAGGAAGCACCAACTCCCCGGTTTCTCTAGCACCAACTAGAAGGAAGCTACAACTCCATGTGTTCTACAACTCCATGTGTTCAAGCACCCACTTGAACCTCTGAGGACAACAGTCCTCCCTAGCACCTCCCTACCACCCTGACATATAAAGTTTTCTATATATAAATTTATCACACTGATACAATATTTATCATTGGCTTACCAGGATTATCACTGTTCTACTATGCTGCTCTGCTCTCCTGTATCAGTGTCTCGCTGTCTACATCTTATTGCATTTTCTGATCTTCTTTTTTTCTCTGCAAGAGCACCTTAGCCTTCCTTTAATGCCTCACTATCTTGCTGCACACCTCCCTTATGCTTTCTATGCCTCTGCCTTTTATGCTCTGTGTGCCATGTCCATTCAATGCACCATTCCTCTTCTCCATGTTTCCGCTGCTGCACACTCCTCCTTCTACAATCCTTGATTGCTCTGAACAATAACAACACTCATCTCTTCTTTGTTCTGCATACTTATAGTCTCTGTGCACCTTGTGCATGTTGTCTCGCCATGCTTCTGCATGCTCTCTCCATGTCGAGTGCTCTGCCTGATCATCATGGCAACTCTTCAACCTCTCTGGCAGTTAAACCCATGCATCCATTCTCACTGGGTGTTATGCTGATATTCCTTAGCCTGTCTCGCAGTTGAGACTCTTCGTCTTCTCTATTAAAGTCAAGCTGATCCTCTATTTTGTAGTTACAGGCTTCAACACCCTTCCATCTATCAATCACTTCTAAGAATAGTCTTCCTTCCACTGGAAGATGCCTCGAGCCTCTTCATCTTCTCTGGAAATCACACTAAGGCCTGTTTCATCCCTCTGGTAGAATCCATCAGTTGTTTCTAGCAGTTACACTCCGAAGTTCAACAATAGCCCTCCGATCATACTTAAATTCACCGGCACTGTTGGATTGGATCCGTAGGGTCTTGCGTTTAATTTTCCATTTTGTATTTCAACATTTTAGGATTCCTGTGGTTAAGGTTTCTTTATGCTTCACATACTGATCCCCAAAAATCTGAAATTGAGCTTGGTTGCACTAGCTCCTTCCTCCATCTTCTGTCGATGTGACCAATCTCTATGACCACAGGCTAAGCCAAAACGTGTTTTGCATTTAGGCATTTCGACAATCCTATTGTGAGGCATCTCGACTCTCCAAGTCACAATCTATGAAACTCTGAAAAAAGAGCTTGCCTCTTCAAGATTTTCTCTACAACTCTTTGACGATGTGACCACCATCGGTGATTGAGCGCTTATCCATAAAGCGCTTTCACGATTTCGCAATTCGACATTTTGGCATCCTTGATGCGAATATTTCTTTACGCTCCATGCCCGATCCCCGAAACTCCGAAATGGATCTTGCCACTTTGAGTTCTCTTCTACAGTTCTTTGATGATGTGACCACCGAAATATGACCCCTCTCCAATCACACAAGTGCTTTGATCTCCTGATCAACGGTCCTCGATCTGTGGTGATCGGATGACTATCCTCTGCCACAGGACTTCAGCCTTCGGGACTTTGGGGGAGTGATGGAGTTAAAACTCCCGAAGAAAAAACTCTCGGAGTGAGGTCAATATTGCATCACTCGATGACATGTCGTGACCTGAGTGGCTGTCACGTGTCACTCAAAATTGTGATTTCTAGTGGCCTGAAATGCCAAATCAACTTGACACTTGTCGTTGTCTGATCGTGCCATGTGCCATAGTCTTCCACCTATCCTTTTTGATGTGGTCTTCCACATTCACATCCTAGATCTGTCAGCCCAGATCACTTCGCAATTTCACATATCGTGATTTCAACATTATTGATGTGAATGTTCTTCACTTCCAAGCCCCAGTCTGCGAAACTTCGAAATGGAGTCAGATCAGCTTTTCGGCTTTTCACACTTCACAACTTCGGGACTCCTGTGATGAGGAGTCTCGACACTTGACTCCTCCATCTCCTGGTATCTGAAAATTTGAAATGGAGTCGGATCAACTGTCCAGATCAAACTTCGATCTGACGGCTAAGGTTATTTCGCGATTTCGCGTATCGTGAGTTTGAGAGGTTAGGGAACCTCGTTCCTTTGAATTTCCAGTTAGCGAAAGGATGATCTTTAACCATGTATCCTTCTTGGATTGATGGTCCAGTTTTTTCCTTGATCCAATGGTTGAGATTATATCATGATTTATCATTTCGCGACTTCAGGACTCCTGTAGTAAGAGTTCTTGACATCCCCAACTATCGGTATCCGAAATCCCGATATCCGAAACTGTCTCCTGCTTTCAAGATTTTGGTGTTTCACATTTCATGATTTTAGCATTCTTGGTGTGAGTTGCTTCCTTGACTTCTCCAATGCTTGGTCTGATCTTTCCATGCAATTATCCCTGCATTGCTGATCTTCCTTGCCTACCTGTTTGCCATCAAATAAACAAGCACACTCTTGCACTCTTCGTGCACCTCTACACTATCTCTTCTGAGCTTACATTGTCCATGTTTTGCCATCGCTGCATACTTTGATCTTGCCATCAATGACAATCACACCTTCCTGTAAACATGCCAACAAAGGCTTCACCCCCCAACGGTTGGTTATGGGCAATTTAACAATAATACATTTACATCGTCCACATGCCTTAGCATGATAATTCTATTTTATGATTAATTACAATCTGGGGGAAGCATGGGTGTTACAATTCCCTCCCCCTTAAAGGAACATCGTCCTCGATGTTCTTTCTCAGAAACACCTATCATGACTTTCTCATTCAGTTGTTTCACAAATCTTGATCCTCTTTCTCAGTTAGGTTCTTTCCATACCTTTGGCCTTTGCCACCTTCCTTCAATAATTTTGGGATAACAAGCATATTAATCACAATTTTATGCGAAAACGTATTACTGTTGTTCAAAATTCAAGAGGAAAATTTCATAATCTTAGCACAATAATTATCTGCGTAGTTTGTGGATTTGTATCCACATGGTTATCTTGTTATCTAGTCTCACTATTTTTCCCAGACATACACATTGTGTGCATGATCCTAATCAATAGTTTACAAGAACTATCAGAGTCTCTTGTCCCTTGAAATTAATCACCCTCCAGGCCCAGGCTCAAGCATCCCCTTCTCTGCTATACAGTTCCTTGGGTGATCCATCTTGCCTTGCCAAGGCTTTCTCTCACAAGAAGAATTTCAGAGACTTCATCGAGCCTTACAGTTGAGGCATCCCCCAAAATTTCTCTATCGAGGTGTCCCTCTGGCTTGTGTTACCTCAACACAACATATTCTGGGCGATCATGACTTATCACAGGGTTCTCATGTCTCAACAGTGGCCTCTTTCATGCTTTTAAGCTTGACAACCTTCATCTGTCCTTTCTGGACAGAGCTTTTCTTCTCACAAATTTCCAATTCCACATTTTGGTTTTTCTAGATTTGTTCCACACATGGAACATATTCACAAGCATGGGACTTTCCACCCCATATAAGTTTTGTTAGAAAAACATGACCGTGGAGAAATAAAATAAAACAAATGTGGAAAAAAAACACAGAAGATACATAATACAATAGAGACACAGATTTGCGTGGTTCACCCAGTGTGGGCTACGTCCACCAGAGAAATTGCTAGGTCCTTCCTTTATTATTATCCAACATATGAAGGGATACAACCTACAGAAACCCCGATGTAAGTTCCTCTTCTTTCTCTCATAGTCTCCTATCTCAGAATACAATATTCGCCATCAACCATAGCCGCAATACGTTTCCCTCATAAAAGAGGGTTGCCTTCCAGGGCAAAAAAACCCTAACATAATCTCTATCGTTAGATCTGCGACCTTATAATGAACGGTCCAAATTTACAATGAGATTACAATA
The DNA here is from genome assembly GCA_010110895.2 of Picea sitchensis. Classification (NCBI taxonomy): domain Eukaryota; kingdom Viridiplantae; phylum Streptophyta; class Pinopsida; order Pinales; family Pinaceae; genus Picea; species Picea sitchensis. The sequence continues at coordinate 23,659 of SNQJ01S0017378.1, read as the reverse complement.
TACATTTACAAGGCAATTTTTCCTTCAGGGGCTTCACCCTCTAACCCCCGCTGGGGGCCCGCTTGCCCCCAGACCCCCCAGCTAGGGGGATAGCCCCCCCAGACCCCGTAGAGGGGGTGCTCCCCCCTCTACACTCCCCCACGTGGAAGAGTGTACATACTTCTGGGGTGTAAATACTTCATGGGGTATAAACACGGTTGAAATAAAAATACCTCTGAATCAGGAAGATAATCAGGCTCCACAACCAACAATCTCCCACTTGGAGACTGATCTCAACAACTCCACCACTGCTGTATATGCTAGACTCTGAATCTTCTTGGACCTGGAAAATTTCTCATCTTCATCTTCATTCTTGAAGACCAACTGAAACTAAGCAGGAACTCAGTTTCTCCCTGGTTACTCCCTTTTTTAACATGTCTGCAGGATTTTGGCTAGTGTGTATCTTTTCCAACTTCAAATGTCCATTTTCCAAGGAAGATCATATGAAGTGGTACCTCAACTGTATATGCTTAGTCTTCGAATGTAAGGATGAGTT
>SNQJ01S0017378.1:0-17479 GCA_010110895.2 Picea sitchensis | reverse complement strand
ACTTGCAACCATATTATTCTTTTAAGCATGTATACACATATTTGTGTATATGTAGGTGCATATCTTGCACCTTTTTAACTCATTCATGTTGTTACTCCTCTGCTGTCATAAGGTCATTATGGACTAATGCCACCAACAACATATATTACACTACAACCAACCATAGGTTTAATTGAGTCTATTTTCATGTTACATTCATGAAACCATTATCGTATGTATCACAACATGTTCTCATATTGCATTTTCATGCCTATACACATTCAGGTCTTACCATTAATGTTGAGTAGCATATCCCTAACCCCGTAAGGGTAGTTATCACTTTGACAAAGGGATGAAGAAAATCTTCTGCTGAATTTCAGCAAGAATTCCCAAATCACAGGTTCAATATGCAGTCCTTCTCCTCAAGGAGTAAATGCATATAATAACACCTCCTTATGCGATTCGTGCATGAGCCCAAGCAGGCCAGGTGTTGTGTCCATTCTCTGATACCAATTTGTAACACACCCAATCCCTAAGTGTTGTTTTAAGGGGTGGAGAATCATAATTTCACTTTCCTTAACTCTCTCTAGGTTCCTCTTTCTTCATATTGTAGGTTCTTCCGAACTTGCAGGCTATTTCTTGGCCCCTTTGAAGTATTTGAGAAACATGTGCTATCTCTCCATGATAGCCCCTTTCTTCATATGACCTCAGGCTATGACTCGACGCCTACTCAAAGGATCGTTCCAACCTTCGGCTTCAGGCATTTTCACCTCACCACTCACCAATTCATCCGAAATATGAACTGGGGAAGTTCTGAAATGACAGGAGAGGAATCGAAAATCCCTTATCTCTTTCTAGATCAATGGCCCACTGAAAATTCAGGCTTAGGTGCTTCGACGAGTTCCAAAACAATGGTGCTATCCTGTCTTGCTAGGCCCTTCTCAAATGTGACCTCAGGCTATGACCCAGGGCTTAACTCCTGAGTGCTCCATAACTTCTCCTTTGGAGGTTTTGGTCACTCCAACTCACAATTCTCCCGAAGCGTGAACTCTGAAATCATAGATGGGATGGTCGATAAGTGTCCCAAAGGGTCCATAGATCCATGGTCCAAATCACTTCATGACTTCAACCTTTAGAGGTTTTTGCCACTCCAACACAAAATTCTCCTGAATGCGTGAACTCCAAACTCATAGATAGGATGGTTGAGAAGGGTCCCAAAGGATCCATGCATCCATGGTCTATATTACTTCACGGCTTCAGCCTTCAAATTTTTTGGCTGCTCCAACAAGAAATTCTCTCGAATGTGTGAACTCCGAACTAGGAGATTGGACGACTGAGACTTATCTCAAATCAATGGTCTACGTCTTCCCTGGGCTCCGGGCTTCATGGAATTTGTCTCTCTTATGATGATTACCAACATTATCCAAACTTACGAATATTGAATGAGTCGAGGCGTTAACCCTTGCACTCCTTCTTCAAATCTAATGGTCGTGATAGACCTTGTATCCTCCCGAATAAATATCATCCCTTCATCTTCCAAATGAAAGGATATCCCCTTTCGATACTTGAATCTCGCTATCCTTCCTGAGCTTCATTAGTTATGAAGGATTTAGGCACTAGCATATGCTTTGTTCTCTTTCTCCCGAGCTTAACACTTAGAAGGGTCTTCTTCACACCCCTTGTGCTCCTTCATCAAGTATAGAACTTAAGGTTCTCTGCCTCTGCTCGCCTCATAGAGACCTCATGCATATCTGCACTACCCCTTCTGAGATTAACAAATTTTGTCCTCCCAGAGACTCAGGGAAACTGGGAGTGTCGACGTGCACCCATGAAAACTGTGCCCAAGGTTGACAAACTCATAGTCCACTTATTTTAACCTAAGCCACCACAGGGCTTGGACATTTATGTGTACAAATCAGACAATTCCATACTTACTTAAATACACAATTTAAGTAAGAATAAATAGATATATTATAACCATTAAGCAAACATGCACATCTTTGAGTCATTTAGAGGATATCCAACTTTATTACATAGTTACAACTCAATTACACAGGGTATGAGAATAATTATCTATTACAGGTTGCAACTAACTCACTGACTATGGGTGTGTTCCTTTCCACCCAACCATAAGCTCAGAGGCATTCATACTTAGCACTCTGGCCACCCCCGTGCCAAGCCATGATATCACTAGGGAATTTACGCCATATTTAAGATAGACTCTCTCTGTCATAGTGACCCTGTGAGGTTTATCATATGCTTCCTCAACATCAAGATCACATTCTTGTTCTTCAGGTCGTGTTCTATGCACTTCCTTTTGGTTTGCACATCTCCTTCCGAGCTTGCGCTCTCATCTCGTGTCTCCTCTCTTGCTATGTGTGTCTGTATCTTATGATTACCTTCCTTCTTTTGGAAGGTTTTTCGACCTATCCTATTCCTTCTGTCAAAAGGAAGATTGGGTATGCAGGTCTCTGTGGTACTTTGGGCTAACAACCCATGTTTCCATTCATGGGGGTGGTTGATTATTCAACCACCAATCCTTTCCTTCATTAAATGATTCTTTCCTCTAGAGATATCATGTCTCATACTTCAAGTCTTCACCCCACAACAGTTAGTTATGGATAATTTAACAATAATGCATTTACATCATCCACATGCCTTATCATGGTAATCCTATTTTATGATTAATTACAAGATGGGGCAAACAGGGGTGTTACAGTACCTACCATTTTGTATAAGTTTTGAGAGTCGGTTCTTGATGAGTAAGGGTTGTTGGACATGTTGTTTTGGTTAGTTGTTCCTATTAAGGTTGAACCAATCACCATTTAAATCAGAGGTGAGTGGGGAGGCCTATTTGAAAAAGTAGTAAGGCCAACGATACCTCCCAACATTGGTGGCAGGTTTTACATGAATCTATAACATCAGGGAGATAATGGGTCCCCTATGGTTTTAGACTAGAAAATGTGTGCAATGTTTCCTATGTGAAAATAAATGATAACTTATTCTTTTGAAATGAAATGGCCTACTCAAAAAAAGGAACCAAGATTAATGTTTTAAGTGAAATGTTTGGATCAAATAGGGTTATTTTGCACAGGGAAGTGAAAAAATAAAAGCATGTGTTGTAAAATACCTAGCATCCTTCCACTCAAAATTGTCACTAGCTCTTTCAATAGCTTCGATAGTGGGGCATGAATCTACTAGAAGAATTCTAGTTAGGATATTAAAACATTAGTTATAATGACGGGTAATAGGTGCATTTCTCAAATGAACTGGCACCATTTCCCAATAGTTGTTCAAAATATGACCTAGGTGCAGTTGCATCCCACAACCACCACCTATGTAAAATCCCTAGGTTTTGGCCTCTAGGTTTCCTCCTTCAAGTGTGGGCATGGGACTCTCTCATCCTTAAAAAGAGATCATGGGCCAGAGTCTGACAATATATGGGTGGCTCAAGTAGACTCACAGGAACAATCAAACCTAAGATTTTTTCCCTTCACGGGTATCTCCCTGCCTTGGTGTAGAACATTTGAGATGAAGGTTTTTGGTTGCCCCAAACAATCAACTTATATGTTTAAAATGAAAAGTGATAATGGGGGGTTATTTGGATGTGTACCAAATAAATTTTAACATGTACTAAAATGTTGTTTTGTGACCTCACAAAGGAGGATTTTAGTCAATTATTTAGAGTTGTGTTTTAACATTTTCTGATTGGGCTCATGATACAATCCATTTACTAAAGGGAGATATGATAGATACTTTAGAACTCTTTTTGTTTTTCTTATTATCCTAGATCTCTTTTGGGTGCAAGGGGAAGAGCATACTGAACAAAAAGGAATTTCAAAATCCTTTGGTGTCGTTGTGACTGATATAACAACCCCCCATTATTGAATTTTTTTGAATAAACATAATGGGTCCCTTACAATTTTTTTGATTCTCTTACGGTTTGATTTCTTTTATTTTCACCATTGGTGTCTTTTTCGTTAACTCTATATCTATATTAGACATCTTAATAAATTTATTTGAATCAAAACCAAATAAATCTCCATTTAAAAAAATAGTTATTGGTTAAAAATTATATAGTGTCTTGATGGTCCAATGATATGGTGGTTGGGTCACATTTATTGTTTCTCTAAACAAAATTATAGTAGTTATCTTGATCTCCCAGTGTTCTAGTGGCCTAGTTAGTCATTGATTAGACTAGGGTTTTCATGAATTGTGATATGTTTCAAATGGAATCTTTTGGTGGCACTATTAATAACAAGTTTATATCTAATAACCCAATCACTTAATATAATAACACTGACCCATGCCCTATCATTGCCTTCATAAGTTTGGTTGCAAATAAAATCTCGGTGATCCAATTCCCAATTACGAATGTTCCCTCTCCATTTCAAAAGTCTAAATTGTCTTTTCTTCATTAATGGCTATGATGATCATTAGTTAATGCAAATTAAAGTGAATTTATCATGCAATGGGATAGGAATTAATCCCTAAAGATGATATTGGTTATATATATAACATTCAATTTGTTTGTCATTTCATGCATTTCTCTGATTTTGTCATTAGAAAAATTGTGTTAATTCCAGGAAGTAAAAGACAATTTTCTTCATAAAACGTTTATGGTTAGTACACACTTTCATATCATTGTTTAGATTATTGAGTTAAATTTTTATATATCAAATTATCACTTTGAATTTCTTTCAAATTGCAGGAAATATATACAACAAGATGACTAGAAAGGGGAAAGTGGAGCAACAAAAAGATGAGGAAGAAATAGAAAGGAACCCAAATTCAACCTTCTACTTAGACACCTCACATAAAATTGGAGTCAAGAATAACATGGAATGGAGGGAAATATACAAATTCATCGAATATAGAGATTTCACAGATAAATATGAGTTCAACATTGATGAACTTGAAGATATAAAAATGTCAAGTCTACACATAATAACAACCATACCTTCCATCCTTCCCTATTATGACATGGTATGGTGGATTCTTTCCTATACTGATATCTCTAATTGTACAGTTGTAAATTATACTCGTAAAGTTATTGGGTTGTTTAGGAAAGAGTATATTTCCAATATGTAAAAGTTAGGGCCAACCAAAGTTAGTTTGGATGAAGGGTATATTGAGGGCTTCATCGAAAAGGAAGTTAAAAAATAATAAATTCAAATGGGTGATTTAATTAGGGAGTGGTGGCATGATCCTTCTCTTAAAATCATTTTAGAAAATATATACACTATTCAAAGATTGAAAAAACCTCCCATGTTAGTCACCATATTGCTTTGTCAGTTGTATGGTGAAAATGACTCTTTGAAGTTTAAACTGGGTTTGGTTCCCCTTATCCGTCGGGTTTTAAAAGGATAAATTTTTAATTGGGAGCATATTCTTTCTGCTAATATCTAACAAGAAGTAAAGAAATCACAAGAGGCACCACCGAGATATTTCCCTGGATTGTTTTATGTCTAGCTGTATGATAGATGCAGTCTGTTTAGTTACCCCTTTTCCTTTGTTGTCTTGGAACGTGTCTTTGTTGATGTTTGGTAGCATCAAACATGTATTTCTGCACATGTCTAAGTTTCTGTAAGTTTGGAAGTCATCCAAATGCTTCTACCTTGAGACTTTACTTTAATTAAATGAATTATTAAAGTAAAGTGATTTTATTAGAGAGTTAAATTTTATTTAAAGAAATGATTTAATTAGATTTAGTGAATTAAATAATAACCATTGATCTCAATTTAGGTGAGAAGTAATCTCAATCGTCAATCACTTTGGAGATTAGGGGTAGGTCATAACTCAATCTTATAAAAGCAAGGCAAGGGTGAAGGAGAAGATACATGATACATTGATACAAAGAAAAGAGGGACTTTTTCTTAGAGTATTGGATCACGAAGGACTATGATTCAAAGAGATCTTGGATAGGTGGAGAAGGACTTCCATCTAGAGATCAAGTCCGAGAGAAGAGAAAATAGGGGCAATTGCAAGTGGGTTTCAGTTGATTGAAGATACAATAACATGGTCGTTCCATATGGAATTTCGTACAGTCTTTGAGTGCATTTACATGGGTCTTAGTGGAGATAGGCATGTATACATGGGTTTTTTAAGGAAATTCACATACATCTAAGGAACCATGAAAGCATAAGGTTGTACAATAGTGCAGGAGATTACTAGGGTTTGCAAGTACTATTTATAGTTTTTTGTATTTCTCTATGGGCCATGATCCCAGGTACGAGAGCCCTTGTAAGATTTAAATTTATTTGAATGATAAGCTAATTTGATGGGCATAATATCTTTGTGTATTGTGGTTGAGATTTTTGGTTTCCAGTATTGCTTCCTCTATGTTTATTTGAGTTGAATATTCCATCATGTTTAGTTTTGTGAGTTGCTAATTTGATTTACAACAATGAAATCACTAGATAACAAGATACCTAGGGATAGAGTAAGAGATTTCAACATGGTATCAAAGCAATCTCTTTGAGAGGAAGCCAAATCTTAGATACATAGAAGTTGATAGTAGATCTATCAGATCTGTAAGAGATTTTAACAGATCCATAACCAATGGTCAAAAATCAAGAGTTGCATTTTAAAGAAGTATTCTAGATTACCCATAGTTAGAGCCATTTTTTCATCGACATTCCGAATCCTTGAACTGGATTCATCTTCAGGACCAATTGTCAAAGGTAAGAGTTGCAAATCTTCACCATAAATACATAAGATGCAGGACAATTTTAACTATTCTTGTTGGCTAAATTGAAAACCTAAAAAGAAACCCTAAGTGTAATATTATCAAAAAAATTCCAACCACCCTATGGTAAGATATAATAATAAATCACAATAAATCCCTATAATATGTACTATGTTTAGAAATGAATTAAAAACAATAATTTAATATAGTAGAATTGTTGTAGCTTAATATTTAAGCTAAATTTTAAATAAAGTAATTTTCAGACACTAAGTATTAAATTATTAGGTATTAATATATTATTAAGAATATATTACTAAATAGTAATTTAAGTATTAATATACTTAAATAGTAATGTATATATTATATTAATTAATAATGTAAGTAAAAGAAAATACACTAAACTTATATTTAGTATATATTAGATTAAAGTAGAATAAATTATTAAATAATAAAGTAATTAAAATATATTATTGAGTAGTAATGTTGTTTTTGTTTGTTAGAAATGTGTGTCATTTGTAGGGCTATCATTTTAATCATTGGGTAAAAAACCATAATTTACGGGCATCTAAATTGTCAAAATTACTCAGGGATTGCACTTAGTCTAAGTGTACCAACCCTTAACTTCACTGTATTTTTGGGTATCTCCTCCTGACTAAATATATCGTAAGGAAATTGAACTCGGATCACTTAGCAAACGAAACCCACACCTTAATCAGTTGAGATAACAAGAATTGACTATAATAATGTAATAATGTAGGTAATAAAAATTTAGTATATAATATTTTTAAAAATACTAAGTATTAAATTATTAAATAATAATTTAAGTATTAAATACTCAATACTAATGTCTCTAGTATATTAATTAATAAAGTAATGTATATAGTATATTAATTAATAATGAGAGTAAAAAAATAATATTATTAATAGACTAAGTTAAGGTATTCAATATATATTATACTAAAAGCGAATAAATTATTAAATAATAATGTCATTAATACAAATAATATTAAATGTATATAGTATATTAATTAATAGTGAGAGTAAAAAACTAATACTATTAATACACTAAGTTTAATAGGTATTCAATATATATTATATTAAAGAAGAATAAATTATTAAATAATAATGTAATTAATAAAAATAGTTTTAAGTAGTAATATAGGTAAAAGCTAGGGTTTCATATTTAATACTTAATACTCACATAGTAATGTAAGTAATATAGAGAATATTAAACCCCTAAGTCTTAATAAATAGAATATTAATATAATATTAAATGATAATGTATTAATGGAGGTTATTTATAATATTTAGTAAATTGTTAATAGACTAAGTACAAAGGCCGTGCTAACAAATGCTATGATAGGGAAAATGAAGTAAAGGGACCCCTAAATTTATGTACCATTATAAAAAGAAATAGAGAAAGGAGATATAGGGAGGATGAAAGTGTTAAATTTGATTGTACAAACCTCATATTCTAGGACCCTTTATTTTTGGTTTATCAAGGGGAGACAACTATTGCTTACCTTTAGGTCACCATATTTTTTCATGTTGTTTGGGTGTTTGATTATTTCAAGGGTATTTCTCAAGATTTCAGGGAAACAACAATATTGAGGCAAAAATATGGTTTTGTATTCGTACAGAGTTGTACGCAGGTTGCATAAGGAAAAAACACATACATAATAATGCAGGTTTCTTTGGAGACAGTCATGTATACATAGGTTGCAGCAAAAAAAAGTGTGTACATACATGTGTTTCGATAAGGGAAGTCACATACATATGTAGGTTTCAGTGATGAAAAGTGCGTAAAAGTTTGTACATGTCAGTACACGGGAAGTTTCAATTTTTTTTTATTTCCACGGTAGTTTATCAGGTCTAAGGTATGGCATCAACAGGTTTGAGAGTTGAAGACAGTTTTGATGGATCATCCAACTTCCTATATTGGAAAGCAAGAGTGACATTGGTGTTAAAGGAGTATGACCTTTTGGAGTTAGTGGACAAAGTAGTTTCTCCACCGACATATCTGACAACTTTGGAAGCTCATGAGAAGGAGATCAAAGATGAGAGGGTTATCTTGGATTCAGTGAAGGATCATCTAATTCCTCACCTATCTGAGAAGAAGAATTCCAAAGAGATGTTTGATGCCTTAGTAGGTTTATTACAGAGAAATAACATGGTCTTAAGAGATAAACTCAGATCGATGAAGGTGTGATCTAGGTGGATATTGGTGGCCACCCACCTATTCCAATTGGCTCCTCGTGTCTATTTTTGTTCATAATGTCCTTATGTACTACTTTATAATTGTGAGTTCTACACTTCTGGGTCTGTCTGAATCCCCACACATTCTCCAGGTGGATACGGGTGGCCTCTCGCCTAATCCAACTGGATTAATTTGTATGTTTTCATGTCAGCACATCTTGTTGTACTTTTAGGACTATTTTGGGGACCTAAACGTTTTTTTCTTGGCTTGCCATAGTCAGACTATAGACATAGTAAGAGTTTGATAGTGGAATTTGTATTTCTATGAAAGACCTTTCCAATGGGCTATCACGTGCCTAAAACGAAGATCATATGAAAACATTATGACCCTAGGAAGTTGAGGTACCAAATTACACCAACTTATCCATAGGGCCCACATGACTTTTGGAGTTTCACCTTCTAGGGTTAGGTTTTTGGAGGTCTAGGGTTTTGGCATTCATGAGTAATATGGAAAGGGACTTTGGAGTCTCATTGTAATCCATTATGCTCAGATGGATGCGTGTAGCAGCCACATCTCTTCTTAGAGATAGATACCACCATTCAAGCAAGTTTCAGTTTTGCAGTTTCAGCCTATTTCATTATTTAATGGAAGATATTGCTCACTGGATATTTTTGTTATTCTTCCTATCTCTGTGTTTATTATATTCATTATGTTAATCAATTCGTTTTGCTCCTAAATCTGGATTAGTGGTATCAGAGTGGTATTCTTTTCATCTATTTTTCTTCGTGCATGTCCCCAACAAGGTCTAGGTACAAGAAGTTGGGACTTGAACCAATCGATCCATTACCAGATCGGCCGCGCCGAGCCTGAAAAAAAACCATGGGAGATGAAAAGAAAGATGATGGAGCAGGAGATCCTATTAAAATGTTGCTCGAGGAAGCCCTCACAAGACAAAGGAACAAAATGATGGACAAATTCACGTAGATCCTTCAACGGTTGCCCATGGGAGAAGCATCTTCATCAAGCGGCCATGCAACCCCCTTCAAGGTACAAGTAAATTTTTATATTCCATTATTTGAAGGACTAATAGATGCAAATGTTATAGATAAATGGTTGAATCTTCTTGAAGGATATTTTTCAGTCCACAATTTTTCTGATAGAGAAAAGATCACTTTTGCACTCCTCAAGGCCATTCCCCATGTTAAAGATTAGTGGGATATAGTTTACTCTGAGAAAAGGTCCATGGAGGAATCTGCAATTTTTGTGGTGGCCCCTACATGGGATTCCTTTCGGGACACCATTAAAGAACAATACTACCATGTTGGAAACTATGAGGACTAGTACACCAGATGGACCACCCTACGTCAATAAAGGGACAAGATAGTACTAGAATTCACCAATATTTTCCATACCCTACGCACCAAATTGGGTATCAAAGATTCTGAGCATCATCTGGTGCCCAAATAATATGGCTGTTTGCATAGATACATTCAAACATAAATGGATTTCTTGGACATCACCTCATTGGGCATGAATTATAGATACACTGTCAATATCGAGCAGAAAATTAAGCAGAAACGACGAGAGTTTGGATCTAAAAACCCCTCATAGCCGAAGAAGGGAAAAGGAAACCCTGATCCACACAACAAGGGACCAAGTTGAGATGGCCTCCCTCACGATAATCCATCCAAGCTGCAACACAAGAAGGGAAACAAGAAGACGAAGAAGGAAATGAGAAAATGGTGTGAGTACCATAAAAGTCCCTGGCACAATACCGATGAATGCCACTACAAGAAGTCCCTCGTGGCCGAGCTGAAGGCTTTTGAGTCAGAGGCCGATTTAGATTCTGATTCAAATCCTGAAGGAGGGAAGTAGATTATCAATGTTGAACCTAGTGCCATGGTCGCTAACACCAAAGTCTAACCAAGTGAACCATAAGAACCAGAGGAAGGGGAACGCCTCTTTCACTCACATATGTGGGTCAAGGGGGCTCCGATTCATTTCATTGTTGACAATGGTAGTCATAATAACCTAATTTTAATAGAGCTCATCAAGCGGTTGGACCTGCCAATGACACCACACTTACAACCCTACACCATCAACTGGCTTCATCAAGGAAGAGATCTTTGTGTCAACCAACAGTGTCGTCTTCCCTATGGCATCAAGGCTTTCAAAGATGAGGTATTGTGTGATATTTCTCCCCTTGAAGTTTGTGATGTTCTTTTAGGAAAACCATATTCATGGAAGCATCATGCTATGTATGAGTCTAGACCCCACAATGTTATTATCACTTTGGGTAGACAGTTGTACAGGATCCCAGAGGTGGCACTGCCTACTACTATTTCTTTAATATCTGCTAAGCAATGCAGTAAGGTCATTTCATAGACCGCGAAGTTTGTCTTCTTTGTGATCCATGCTAAAAGTAAGAAGAAGGTCTTCGCCAAATCCATGGCCTCTACACAACACCTCTCTTTGCAATAGAAGCATGCATACATGATCATGGAAGAATACATAGACATCTTTGCCTCACCTATAGGGGTATCGACACACTGCCAAGTCAAGCATTCAATTTATCAGACCCCTGATGCACCTCTTCCTAATGGACCTGTATATCGACACTCACTGATGGAGAATGATGAAATCAGGTGTCAGATCCAAGAGATTCTTCAAAAGGGACACATCAGGCCCAACTCCTCCCCTTACGAAAGCCTAATTATACTGGTGCAGAAGAAGGATGGGACTTCGCGTCTCTGCATTGATTACATATCCTTAAAAAAAATCACAGTTAGGAACCACTACCCATTCCTAGGATTGATGACCTTCTTAACCAAATCAAGGGGGAAAATTTCTTCAGTAAGATTGACCTGAAGTTTGGCTACCACCGGGTTCCCATCGAACCAACTGATGTCTGGAAGACAACCTTCAAGTCTAAAGAAGGTCTCTACGAATGGCTAGTCATGCCCTTTGGCTTAAAAAATGCAACAACCACTTTCATGAGGTTGATGGATGATGTATTAAGACCCTTCACCAACTCCTTTGTGGTAGTATATTTGGATGACACTCTCATCTTCAACAGAATGTGGGAGGAGCACATGCGACATATTCAACAAGTTTTGAGCACTCTGCGGAAGCACAAGCTTTATGCCAACTTGGAAAAATTCTCTTTTGGCATGAACAAGGTCCAATACCCGGGCTACATTGTTGATGAGAATGGGGTACATGTTGATCTAGCTAAGATCCAATTCATCTTTGACTGGCCAGCCCTGACCACACTGACTGAGATTCATAGATTCTTGGGACTAGCCAATTTCTACCGACGGTTCTTGTTGGGATTCTCCCATATTGCATGGGCCCTCAGCTAGGTGACCAAGGGTGGTGGTAGGGCCAAGTTTGTGTGTGGGAAGGAGAAACAATGAGGATTTGATGTTCTAAAACATCACTTGTTCTCATCTCCAATACTCTCCATGCCCGATCTGCAACAACCATTCGAGATTGAGACTGATGCATCTGACTATGCTATGGGCGAAGTTCTCACTCATCGCAGGCATCCTGTGGCATAACATAGTGAGACACTCTCCGATACTGTTCGGAAATACCCTACCTATGATAAGGAAATGTATTCCATTGTACAAGCTTGTCGTCAATGGAAACATTACATTCTAGGGAAAGAGACGATCATACACACTGATCAAAAGCTTTTGTAGTTCATACAAACACAGGGGAAATTGTAGAACAACTGCCATCAAAAGTGGTCCACCTAATTCCAATAGTTCCATATCAACATCAAGTATAAGACATGTATCTCCAATCATGTCACTGAATACCTCAGTTGGCCTCCTGTGGCTGCACTCACCACTGTGCTCCAGTCCTATGGACATGAAGCATCAGAGTGGCCCCAACTTTATCAGCAAAATACGGAATTTGCCACTACATATAAATTCTTGGGTACAGGCACCGCTGTCACTAATTTTCACTTTTAGGACTGACTCTTATGCCACCTGGGCCATATCTGTGTTCCTACAAGCGAGCGTGCAAAGATGATTTGGGAATCTCACAATAGTCGGGTGGCAGGACATTTTGACGTAGAGAAAACTATGGGTATTCTTCAGAAACATTATTATTGGCCAAAACTTCGACAGGACGTCAACAAGTATATCATATCATGCACTGCCTGCACCATTTCTAAGCCAGTCATCAAGAATCAAGTCTTATACAACCCTCTTCCTATTCCTGAGAAGCCATGGGAATCCATCTCAATGGATTACATGTCTGGTTTTACATCCACCAAGCATGAAAATGAATGCATGTTTGTGGTCATTGATCGGTTTTCGAAGATGGCCATCCTCGCATCTTGTAAGAAGAATTTCAAAGTGGTATATACTGCCAAGATCTTCTTCAAACGAGTTTGGGTCCACTTTGGGATACCACATACCATCATCCCCGACTGAGGCAACAGGTTCCTCAAAACCTTTTGGTCAAGTCTCTGGTCTCTGTTGGACACCAAGCTCACAAAATCCACTACTTTCCACCCCCAAACTGATGGCCAAACCAAGGTCGTCAATCAAATGATTGTGCACATCTCGTGCATGTACAATTCTAAGCATCCCCGTACATGGGACGAGAGTCTCCCATATGACTAACATAGCTACAACATATCTCTCCATAGTTCCACCATCCATAGCCCAGTTCAGGTGCGTCTGGGATTCCAACCCTTGGGACCCGTTGATGTTGCACTTCCTCTTACCACTGCACAAACAAAGTCTTCCCCTGATCAGTTTATGCTCAACAAAGCCACCAGATTCATTGAGAGGATTCAACACATCTGCCAAGAGGTCTAAGATATTTTGTAGAAATCCAATGCTAAGTACAAGCAATTCCATGATCAACACATGGTGCCACACCAGTTTCAGGTTGGCAACAAAGTTTGGTTACATTTGTAGAAGGAGCATCTCACCGGGCCCCATTGAAAGCTTCACCCACTTCATTATGGGCCTTAAAATATAACCAAGGTTGTGGGTAGCAATGATTTTGAGCTCAACACTCCACCCTTCCTTGGTCGGCATCCAGTATTCAATGTAGACCTCCTTTGACCATATTTTCCATCGTTATTGGACACATTTGAGATCGTCGAACAACTAACAACAACATAGCTAAACCCTGACTGCATGGAACAATAATCTGCTAATCAGATCATGGAAACATAGGTCAAGGGAACTCACCAACAACAGATCCAACTTTATTAGGTTATCAAGTCAGGGAAACTCCTATACTAAGGAAAGTGGCTCACCTGGGGCCAAATCCATCCGAAGTTTCCTCACATGATGGGGGAACACAACGTAATGGATACCATTGCTTCCTAAGGGGGGAGGATTGATCTAGGTGGATATTGGTGGCCACCCACCTATTCCAATTGGCTCCTCATGTCCATTTTTTTTCAACATGTCCTTCCATACTGTTTTATAATTGTGATTTCTACACTTCTGGGGTTGCCTGAAGCCCCACACATTCTCCAGGTGGATACGGGTGGCCTCTCGCCTAATCTAACTGGCTTATTTTGTATTTTTTCATGTCAACACATCTTGTTGTACTTTCAAGGTTGTTTTGGGGCCCTAAACATTGTTTTCTTGGCTCACCACAATTAGACTGTATATGGAGTTAGAGTCTGATGAAAAAATGTGTATCTCTCTAAAAGACCTTTCCAACGAGCTATCATGCACCTAAAACATAGGTCATATGAAAAATTTATGACCCTAGGAAGTTGAGGTACAAAATTACACCAACTTACCCATAGGGTCCACATGACTTTTGGCATTTCACCTTCTAGGGTTAGGTTTTTGGATGTCTAAGGTTTTGGCATTCATGAGTAATATGAAAAAGTGCTCTAGTGCCTCATTATAATCTATTCTTCTCAAACAAATGCGCGTAGAAACCACATCTCTTCTCAGAGATAACTACCACCATTCAAGCAAGTTTTAGTTTTGTAGTTTTATAGTTTCATCCTATTTCATTATTTAATAGAAGATATTGTTCACTAGATATTTTTGTTATTCTCCCTATCTCTGTGTTTATTGTATTCGGTCTGTTAATCAGTTCGTTCTGCTCCTAAATCTGGATCAAGGTGTCCAATTTTGAAAATGCTACCAACTATTTCATGAGGATCACTCATGTACATGATCATTTTACATCCATAGGGGAGAAATTAAGGGATAGAGAGACCGTGAATGTGGCATTGAATGGTCTTCCCAAGTCTTTGGAACCATTTGTTAAGGGAGAATGCACTAGGGAACATCTCCCAGATTGGTAGATACTTTGGGATGATTGCATCCAAGAAGAGAATCGATATGATTCTAAGAGAAACAAGCAAGGAAGTAGTGATGGGAACCTGGATCTTGTTAGTAAGACAAAGAAGGGAAAAGGAAAGAGTTCCAACAAGAAGGGTAACAATGATGTAGGATCATCGGAATGAGGGAAGACGAAGGACTTGAGTAAAATCAAGTGCTTCTCATGTCATAAGAATGGGCATTATGCATCACATGTTCCAGAGAAGAAGAAGAAGGGAAAAGGAAACATGCAAAAATAAGCATAAGTAGAGACACAACTAGATGTGTTTGCAACAAAGTTTGAGAAGGTTTTCTCACTAGTTTCTTGCCTTCCTACAAACAAAGATACCAGGAGTGTGTGGTACATAGATAGTGGTGCATCTCATAATATGACAAAAGGACATGAGATATTTAGTAGTCTAATGAAGAGGGAATTATATGTTCATGTGTAGCTTGATGATGATTCCAAATATGTAGTGAAGGGTGAGGGAACAATTATGTTCCACTTGAGTCTCGAGAGTTTTGTTGGATTCCTAAGATGTGCTTTATGTACCAAGGCTGAAGAAAAGTTCTCTCTCAGTCTTATCTATGGAGGACAAGGGTTTTGTCATTAATTTTCAAATAGGGAAAGTACTCATACATTCAGAGAAAGCTAGATCAAACACAACAATGGTCATTTCGGTTACATAAGGAAATTTGTACAGGTTGTAGGGAAATCCTTTTTAGGATTTGAACATGATAGTGAAATCCTATGTGAGCTATGGTGTAGGAGGTTGGGACAGCTACACTACACGGAATTTCCAATTTTGAAGGGGATTGTTACATGTCTTCCATATTTTAGTATTTAGAAACAAAGTGTTGGACACACCTACCACACTTAGAGGGGGGGTGAATGAGTGTGGGGATCTTTTTCCCAAAACTTCCCTCTTACACAAAAAATCCTTAGTTAACATTCAAAATTTTCTCATTACTCATTGATGTCATTTATAATCAGTTAGATGTGAATACATATCAACAACATATCATCAACAAATCATCTCCACAAGGAACACAAAGAACACAAGATGTATGTACAATTTTTCTTTTTATTATGGACTTCAATCTGAGGGTCTTTCAGCAACAACTGAATAGAGTACAACTCTACAAGAGAACCAACTCTATATGTAAGACTCAACTTACATTCTCAGCACCAACTGAGATGAGGCAACAATCCTCAACATATATCAATCTGTCAACATAAACAAGTGCATCAACCATGCACCAACATGTAATCAACCTGTACCATAAACAAGTGCATCCAACCATGTACCAAGTATATACCAATCATGTGTCAAATAATCATCGACAATGAATTATCAATATGTACCAACATCATCAACTATACACCTCATGTATGTGCCAACTCATCAACTGCTTGTCTCAACCATGACTAGTTTTGGATTAGTCAACAACCCCAACTTGCAATAATCATAACGTTGTACCTATAATGAATAAAGATATGAAACTGATATAAAATTTTCTTCAGTTTGTTTTGTGTAATTCTTCCATGTGGAACTACTTGGAACCTCTCAAAAAAGGCGTTATAGAAAAAATGGCACACCTTGCTGAATTCTGGCTTATTCTAGAGAGCGACTTTGTAGAGCGTGGCCCACAAAAAATGTTTGTTGAATTGATCTGAAAATGTTAAAAAACATACTATAGCCTATAACCTAACCAACACATTTTTTCTCACTGAATTTGGATATGTTATGAAGAAGTTATGACGTTTTTACTCGAAACACCTGTTTTTGACTAGTTTCAAGACTAGCCACAAACCCTATTTTCCACGGAGTGTAACTCCCAAAATGCAACGACCCACAAGATGAATTTTTGACCATAGATACTTGGGTATGTTTTCTCAATGGCATAGAAATTTAACGGTCTGAATCATTATAGAAAAAAAAGTTATAGCGAAAATGGTGAGATGACCTGTAAATAACATACCTTAGAAAGCATCATCGAAATTTTTTATCCTCCCTTCAATTTTGGCCCTCTTTTCTTCACCTTCCTTCTGAAATTTGGCTTAGATATCCTTTGTTACCTCAGTAACCTATATATATTCAATATTCTCAAGTAATCACACCAAAAATGCTCAAGAAACTCTCCATTGATATACAAAAAGGATGATCTACAAGAGACCATTGCTATCTTATTTATACTTTCATCCTCTAGGTCACTTAACCCATTTTTAGGTCACTTAACCCATTTCTAGGTCACTTAACCTATTTTCCTTATTTTAGGGTTAACCACTTTCCA
>SNQJ01S0017377.1:86475-98017 GCA_010110895.2 Picea sitchensis | reverse complement strand
AATTAAATGAAGGGATAAGGAATTTAATGGAGGAAGGAGTGTCGGTGAAGGGAGGGATAAGGAAGGAAGGAAGGAGTTGGAGGAGGGCATTCGAGAGGGGTGGAGAAGGATTTTGGGGAAAACTCTGAGTATTGGACGGAGGGAGGGATTTTGTGTTTGGCATTGACACAGTGGACCGGGGTTGCTGGAGGTTTTGGGCTCGGAGGGCCAAGATATCCGTAGATATCCTGGAGCTAGGTCGTTTTCCTAGCTGACAGGGTGGACAATAGTTTTGGGCAATTTTTTTGTGTTTGCAATAGGACTGGACCGTGTAGCAGGTAGCAGGAGAGCAGCAGCAGCAAGGCAGCTGGCAACGGAAATAGCATCAGAACCAGGTACCCTGTTGAATTATGCATTTATTTATTCTGCTATGAATTCGTTTATATTTGATGAAACTGAATTGCTGAAGTCGCTGGTATGAATATCAATATTATGCTGAATCGGTATTGTCTTAGTTAAGAAATAAATTGCTTATGAGGATAAGGATGTTTAGATATATTTTTGGGCATTACATCTATCTTCTGCCATCCTTGCTACCATACATTAGTATTTATAGGATCTACTACATCAATGAGTACAATGAACCTCATATTGCTCAATATTAATATCAAGACATGTGGACGAAGATACATGTCCAACACTCCCTATGAAAGGGTCAAGCCATATCCTTACCGTTTTACCATTATCTATCCTCCATGCTAGCCAATTCCCTACTAGAGGGAAGGTCAATACCAATGATTTCCATATTATTGAGGTATTGGCATATGTGTTTACTGGGTATCTAATCCAATCTTCAATTGACAACAAGTCTAGATATTTTGTATAACCACCTTGTGTGAAGCCTCCAAAGAATTGTTGTTGCTAAATCCTTATAAAAAAAAGTGAATATTAGTTAACCTAAAACTTCCTACAACCTTTGACTTAGCTATTAATTCCATACTTTTCCTTTCTTCATGTCCATAAAAAGTGACAACACTTTATCCTTATTTTTTCTAACGTTCCTTTTGGGATAAATACCATTAATATCTAGTAAACAGGAATAAATTCAAGGATCAATTTGACTAGAGACAATGTACCTTCAATGGACAACCATCAATTACACCAAGTTGCAATCCTTTCTGGTATAGTCATATATAGTCATTGAAACCATGATCATTGGGTTTTAGCATAAACCCAAGGTATTTGAATCCTTTATTAAATTCAATTCTTTGAAAAAAATATTCTTATTATGACTTCTTGACCCTACCGAACTCTATTGAAAGCGAGAAGAGATTTCTAGGCATCGATTTTCATCCTCTTGTCTTTACTATATAAATCCATAATCTCCTTGAGTTTGAGAGCTTCTGTTAGAGTATTGTTTCTAAATAACAGGACATTATCCATAAACAATAGATGTGACAAAGCCAATTTCCTTCCAATACTTATGCCTTTGATTGAGCCATTCCTCACATACTCCATAAACATTTGTCTTAGACCTTTTTCTAGAATAAGGAATATGAGAGGAGACAAAGGGAAACCCTACCAAAAACATTTAATAGGTTTTAAAAAACCAAATGTTGACCCATTGATTAGTAATAAGAAGGATACAAAATTGAGATAATTCATTATCCAATTGAAAAGAGAAAACAACATCCTATGTGGAAGAGGATTAACCTTATATACAACCAAGTTTCCCTATCATAAAGTGTAATGTCCCCATTTTTGGATTCCCTTGCTCCGTAGTTGGAGATGACCTTATGGTTTTATGTTAGCTTGGCCATAGGGGTAATTTGAGGTTAATAGTGAGCTTGGGTGGTTTTTAGGAGTTATATGATGCTTTCAGAGGTCCACTTATCATATTTCATCATCAAGATCATTCTTGCGTAGTCATATTTTGATTATGTTGCATTTTGACCGTTCCCATAATTTGGGAGCATTATTGATCATAATTTAATGGATTACACTAAGGTTTTGATTTTAATCAATTATCTAAGAGGGGTACCTTGGTGTAATAGCTCGTTGGAATCAAAATGAAGAGATTTAAATGTTGGAGAGGATGAAAAGTGATTTCCAGAGACCATAAATTCTTTAAAGTCAAATAAATCACTTTTTGGAGTAAAAGGGTTAATAAATTAATAAAGTGATTTTACTAAAAATAAATTAAAAAGTCACTTGAGGGTAAAAATGTAAAAGTGTCAGAAAAAATGTAAAAGGGTCAGCAAAAAGGTGAAAGGGGCGATAAAATAAAGATGAGAGCTCATTCTCTCATTATGTTGATGATTATAAAAAAATGATTTGGAGAGCTCTTGGAGCCTTTGGGGTTTGGAGTGAAACCCTTGTTTGGATTAGTTTCGGTGGTGAAAGATTCCACCCTAGATGATTAGGTTTCGGTGGTGAAATATTCCACCCTAGCCATTAGAAGGGGACATCATTCATATCTTCCACTTGTGTTTACTGTTTAGGAGATCCATCACATCTAATTGCAGAGGAATTTGTTGTGGGTGTTGAGTTTGTCTTGGAGGAGATCAATTTTCTAGTGGAAAGTTATTCTTCTCTTGTAGAGGTTGTCTCCTTGGAGTGGAGGCCAATTTCTTTAGTGAGAAATCATAATACATTTGAGAGGGTCGAGTTATCTTATATAGGGGTTGAGAACTCTTATGGGAAGTTGTATCCCTTATTATGGACCAATTTCTTAGCAGCCACCAAGCTTCTTGTAGCAAAGGGACGAGTTCCATTGTGCAACAATATTCTCTTGGTGTGGAGGTCATGTGCATCTAACAACAACCAATCCTCTTATACATGGGACATGTTCTAGTGTGCAGGTTGTGTTTGTTGGTGAGGTTGAGTTTGTTACTGTGTGGACCATACTTTGCTAGAGAGGTTGTCATTCTCATTGTAGGGGTTGAGCATCTTTCTGTTGGAGGCCAAAATTCATTTCGAGGGTCGAATTTTCTCGTTGCGGGACGAATTCCTTGTCAAGGGCCAAGTTCTTTGTTGATTGGGAGGCAGAGATCCCTTGTCAGTCGATTTAACTCACTTATGGGTCGAGTTCCTCATTGTTGGGCGATTTTGGGCTGAGTATTTTCTGATTGGGAGGCAAAGATCCCTTGTTGTACTAATTAACTCACTGCTAGGCCGAATTCCTCAATGCTAGGCAAGTTTCTTGGTTGAAGAGACGAGTTCTTGTTGGTTGGAGGCCACATACAAAGTGTTGAAGGGTTGTAATCTCTTGTGGGGGTTGAACTAATCTTCAATATGTTTCCAAATATTACATAGGTCATATTGTAAAACAAACTCATATCATATTTTCTATATTAAATCCTGTTGTAGAATTTTGATGGTTTATTGTCATGTTGTAACCTTTGTTTTTTATGCTAAATAAAGACTTTCCTATTGGTATTAAATCTTTCTTATCTATTGAAAACCACAACAAGAAACTCAAACAACAAGCAAAAAATACAAACAACAACTAGGGGTATTTTACCATGAATTTGGGTTTGCAACCAAAGTGTTTGACATAATTCATGAACTAAAAGAACACTTAAAACACAACAACAACAACAACAAGGTAATTACAATGGCATTGGGGTATGCTACGAAAGTGTTTGTCAATAGTCCTTAGCCAAAAAAAAATTAAAATATACAACAGTCAAAACAAGATTGTTAGAGGGGGGTTTTGAGGTTATTGGAAAACTATTTAACGAAAGTCATGACCTAGTTATTCACTAAAACATATCAACAACAAGTATAAATTTGTATCAGCCATAAGGAGGGACATTACATAAGGTTTGGAGAGATATGACTTAAATCCTATGGCTTAAGTCTTCTTAGTCTTGATTAATTGTAATGCTTCTTGAGCCACCCCTTAGAATCAAGAATATGTATATGTAATGCTTCTTGAGCCACCACTTCTAAAATAGTTTGAGAATATTCCTTTCAGTGTCGCGACAATGAATTTACAAATGTTTTTAAAGAGAATTCCATACAATTATGGGTGTGAATTCCTCAAAAGATGTAGGGTTGTCTTTATTGTGGATCATAACTATGAAGGTAGAGTTGATGGCTCTAAGTACCTATCCTCATAGGCTAGATTCTTCAAGTACTTTGAGTAGATACTCCTCCATTAATTCATAAAATCCTAGATAAAATTTGATTGAATAAACATATGGTCTAGGACTTTTATCCTTTTGAAAAGACTCTACCACTATGCTTAACTTTACATTAGAGATTTTAGAGATCATATTCAAATTGTCTTTCTCATTTACAAATCCAGGGATGTAAGAGGAAACATTTATTATCTCTACTATGTTTTCTCCTTGCACAATATTTTGAAATTGGACACCCCTAGATATGCTAACTCTTTGAATATTTTGATTTTCCTCCCATCTTTTGATTGCATTTCCCCTATGGTGTTGTTATTTTTCCTTTTTTTGGCATACCATTGAAATATCTTAGTATTTTCATCCCCTTGTGATGGTCATAATTCTCTACTTTTCATCCTCCCTTTGGAGTCCTTCCACTCTAAAATTTCCATTTTCATGTCCCAATATAGCTTGTGTTATGTCTTTTCTTCAGTAGAAAAAACCCCTTTATTATTTAGATCACACATCTAGGATATCACACCTTCCAACTTCACTAATTTTTGTTTAAGTACTAGCAATTTCCTTTGGCCCAAGCCAGGTTTGTTCTTTTCACTCTTCTTAAATTCTCTACAAATTGAAACATCATTGACTCCTATGCATAAGTTGAGATATGTCTCCATTCCTCCTTAACAATTTTTACAAATTCCTCATATTCCAACCAAATTGGCTTGAATTTGAATGGTCCAACGAGATTATATTTATCCTTCTCCACCTAGAGAAAATGGTACAATAGAAAGGACCCCATTTCATACCCATATTTTGATTCTATATGAATCTTCCAATAGCTTCTCCAAGAACAAAAATCTATCCAGTCTCTTTAAAATTCCTCGTCTTCCTACACTTTGATTCCTCTAAGTTGGCACAAGATTTACAAGATCAACATCACATGACCCTGGTTCCTCCGTTTTACAAAGAATGTAGTTTGCTAGAGGGTTCATTTTGATGGCCTTTCCCCGCATTTCTTCTCTCCTAGTAACAAAATTTAAATCTCCTCCCAAAATCATATATTCCTCTTTAAGACGGTTCCTTGAAAATAAATTATCCCAAAAATATTTCTTGTCATTATAGGGTCCATACATGTTGATTATAGAAATATTTTTACTTGAAAATTTCCGAAGAGTTTTAACTCTATCCATATACCTATAAGGATTAAAGAATCCAGTTAATAAATCCGAGAGAAGCCTTCCATCCAAATATAATTCCCCCTGATTTACGATTTGACTAGACTCCTAAAACTATTATTTCTTTACAAATGAATCAATAATACATTTGGAACTTTCAATATCTAATACAATTTCTTGTATTAGTATATTATCTAGTTTGTGAAGCTTGTAGAGGTGATTTAGGGCTAGCTTTTTATGAGGGGATCCCAACCCTTGAATACTAATTGAGAGGACTAGCATCACTTACCCTTTCCATGTACCTTGCTTTCTCTAAGGACCTCCATAATTTTGATTTCCTTCTCGGGGTAATAATTGGAGACATGCCCTCGTCTAATATTTGTAATCCTTTCCTCTACCCTATACTAGGATATTCTACCTATGATTTTATGGATGTAAGATGGTATATGGATATCTACTTGGGCTTGGAGATAGCCTTTGAATGCTAGAATATTTGTGAAATTTGAACTTTCCCCAAGCCTGGTGGTTCCTTTACGCATAGAGGAAGGGACATAGTGGGGTAGGGAGAGGGGTGGGGTGTTTTTTCCTTTAGTGTTTGTCCATTCTCAACTCACCAAAGAAAAAAAATAGTGAAATAATGGTTGGTTAGGAAATAATATTGCTTGTAATAAGTTCAAAAATAGCATGTAGGAAACTATGAAGATATATATGATGAATGTATGTTGATTTTATCTTTGGATGGTTAGTGATGCCCTGGTGTTTTTCCTTCATTTATTCCTTCACACGTTCTGATTGTTATTGAGTAAATGAAATATGGAGCCCTGAGGTGACATTATGGAGGAGGAGTTGATTAATTATGAGGATATGGGTGAATTGTGCCTTAGATCAATCTTTAGAACTCATGAGGAGTTGGTAGAAATTTGGTGAGGTTCTAGGGCCTATAATGAAGAACTATCCTTTGGTCATGGCGTGTTAGGAAGTCATAATGCGACTATGGGAAACGATCCTCTTTGGGATGAGCTCGGATATCATGGAAAAGGATGGTGTGAGTGGATTGAATGGGATGAAGGTACGAAGGTAGGACCCAATTGCATTGATGAGACCCTTTATATTATTAATGATTTTGACCAAGGACTATTCTAGATAGTGGTAGGAGCATTAGGGAATAATGATATAGTTTGTGTTTTGGTATGAAGGAAAAACCCTTTCTCAGCTTAGTAGAGAGCCAAAGGAAAAGGGATATGGTGTATGGGGTGTGAGGATATAGGAACCCAAATTGTGCGAGAAGGGTGAAAGGAAGGTTTTGAGTTTGATCAAGGAAGAGGGCTTGGATCACTCTTAGTGTATGAGTTGAGAGGTGAAAGGTGAATAGAGGAAGGAGAGGAAGATCATAAAGGAAAGGTAGGAAAGAAGAAATGTATTAGGAGAAGGAAGGATAGAGTTAAAATGGTGTTGGTAAAAGACACGGGCTTCAAGGTGGTTCAAATTTTGATGGAAAATGCCCTTACTGGGTGCTTTAGGGATAACCAAGTGAAAGGCGAGTCTTTGCAAAGGTGTTAACTTAGAGGAAAATTGGATCGACATATTAGGTTAGTATATGAAATATCACATTTTTCTTTGAGGTTATCTCTCCTTCAAATTTAAGTAAAAGGAGGATGCAAAATTAATTATGAGGGAATACTAGTTATAGGGTTTGTTTCTGTTAATGTTAAACGTTTGGAAGTTGGGATTTGATCCATGCCTCAAGGCAAACTTTAAACATCTGGTTTTGGTGCTAATTCTCGAGCTCTTGACGGAATTATGGAAAATGAAGATTCTATAACCATTGGATAATGGTTTAGGTAAATTCATGAGTCTCGAGGAGCGGTTTGAGTCTTAAATAAACATAAAAGTGATTGAGGTTTTGTTCAAGTTGGACCTCCGCAAGGGCTTACCCGGGGAGACTGATATTGAATGGGGAGATAGGGTGTATGTCAAAAGGTTGGACTATTGAAGGGTTTTGTTTATCTGTTCGAAATGTTATGGTGTAGGCCATGTTTGGAGAGGTTGTGTGTAGAAAAAATGTAGTTGGGTTTGGAGGAGAAATGATGAGGGGACTCAAAATTTCCAAGATGTTTCTAGGCCATAAAGATAATATGTCTACCCCTAAATATTTAAAGGTCAACAAGGTCAAGGAATTTCCCTCATAAGATCAGTCACACTCCAAATCCTTTGACTCTTTCCAGCTGGAGGTTGAAGTATACAATACTTCTATGCAAGGTATGTTAGACCAATTTTTTAATCCACGTCCTAGAAATTTGTTGGAAGGTACAATTTTCTTAGAGGAAGATATTGAGTATTCCTAGCCTAGGGGGAAGGGAGTGAGAGGCTCAAAATGCCTTGCAGAATGAAAAACCTTATAAAGGAAGCATATATTGAATTCATCTAGTTCTAAGTCCTCTGATGTTAGGAACCTAAGGTTGGATTCTCAGTTACTTGAGCCTTGTGATGGTAAATTCCTAGTAGAAAAACAGTTTAGTGGAAGATTCGGGGAAATATTAGTCAAGGGGGTAAGGACATGAGAATTTTGTATATCATTGGTAATTCAGAGCTCCAAGAAGGGTCCCAAACTTGAGTCCATAAACCTAAAAGGAAACCCATAGGTTCTCAGGTCTCCAAAGCTAAATCCCCGAGTGTATCCTTATCTAGTGAGGGGGTGGCTTCTCCTAATGGAAAAGGTAGGTCTAGATAGAGTTTGAGATCCAAGAAGGAAGTAATCTTGGATGAAGGGAAATAAATAGATGGAATTGCAACATAGATGCCTTATCTTCTTCCTTTTTGAATGTTGGAATTTTGTTGGAATGCACATCTAAAAGTTTGAGAACTGTCTATAAAATCATCAACTTGTATGGTACATATGGGGATAGAAAGTTGTTATGGGATTCCTTTGATAATATCAACTGCATAAAAGGGGATAATGTTATTTTAGGGGGAGACTTGTAATTTGTTAGATTGTGAGTCCCTAAACAATCACAAAGTTCGAGATCACATTTTTCTAAATTTCCATCATTATTTAGTGATGAAGTGTTGTCATCATCCATTGATGAGTGGCCAATGAAATCTATATATATAGAAGTGATCAATAACATGTACTATAAATTGACATATCATGAGATAAGTACATATATTGAGAATGGCTTAAAGCCTTTTCCACCAAGTTCCTGTCTCTTTTCTTACTTTCTCTATTTATTAACCATAACCTGGTATCAAACCTCCTTTAATTTTAAAGACATGATAGCACCGTGGTAATTTTCCATAAAATATCAGGAATCCAAGCTACATGGTAGTGATTCATCACAGAATAATGATGTTATCTACACCAATAAAATAACAAATCTACCTCCATTTGGACATGCAATAGCAAAGATATTTGGCAAGCCACGCGAGGTCGTTTCTCTTCTGAGATTTGGCCCAAACTATGTCGCCCACCCCATATTCTTCCATGGAATTTTGGAAGCCCCCTGCCATTTTAGCTTCAGGTTGAAACCCTTCCCAACGCTTAGAATAGGGGAACTTTACGAGACGTCTAACTCAACGCAGGTCGCAATCAAGCAAAGCACGGTCGGCACCGTCTGCATCGACTCCACCATCACTCTCTCCAACTTTTCAGATTCTCTACGTGGGCATCAAGTCTTTTGACACATTTTCACATTTTGTTCCCTCAAATTGAAGCAGAAAAAATGTGAGACTCCAGTCTTGTAATTTTGGTAAAAATAAAAGGCGGTGTTTCACTGTTTTATGTTTTATGTTTGGTTTTTTTTTTTTTTCTTGTTTTTGTTGGAATTTGATGATTTAAATCTGTACGAAATTATAATTTTTTACTTTTTAAATTGCATTTTTGAATATAGAAATAGATTCAACATGCTGAAAAACTTCTGGAGCACCCGAATTATACATAAATAATTGAATTTTTGAATGTAAAAATGGATTCAGTGTGTTGAAAAACCTCTAAAGCACCCGAATTATACAGAAATAACTACTCAGATCTGCAAATCCAACAATCACTTTTCAGATTTCAGACAAATATCCCATGAAAAGAGCCAAAACTTAGAACTAATACAAAATGAATAAGTGAATAGTGATTTAAATGGCATGGTAAAAAAAAAAAAGCATAAAATGTTTTTGACAATGCAAGTCTTGTAATTGGTTTAAATAAAAAGGAAGCATGGGTAATGCTTTCAAGAGTAAAGTTGAAGTATTATGAAAGAATGGTTGAATATCAAATTGCTTTTTTTCATAAGCCTAAAGTGTCATGAAAGAGAAAATAGGTTGACGTATTCAAATTGGATATGGTCACACAATTGTCATTGGGAGTACTTATAATAAAGTCATTTTTGTTTAGCTCCTTGTTCTAGACCTGGTTTGAAATTGGAATAAAAGGGTTTAAGGATATTTGTCTTTGTGTGTGATGGTGGATGTTTTTGTGATTAATTTTTTTTTTTTTTTCTTCTGATACTTAAAATACGATTGCAATTTATCATTTAAACACCATACACATTGAGTAACAAAACATAAAATATTGGTCATTCAAAACATGTAACAAAGAGGATTAAGAGTTCTTTATTCCTTGTATCTTCATTGAGCATTGTTAAAGTTCAAAGGTGATAATTATCTGTGGTCCATGTAAAATATGCTTCAATTGATCCATAACAAGTTAGTTCAAGTGTCTTTTTGGTCTTAAGTTTGTTCAGTAATTGAAATTGAAGCATAAGGTTGTGTCATTGCATTTTAAAAGGGTGGAGTTGTAAACCCTTTCAAAATCAAGTGTGAAAATTGACAAAAAAAGATCTACCTGAAATTTGAATAACGAGATCATTTTCAAAGTCTAATCATTGTAAAAAATCACACTTTGGGGTGCATGATCAATACTACCTGACACCCTAAGTGTGACATAAGAGCAAGTGAGTGTGATAGAAAAGAAACAAGTACAAGTGAACAATTACAAGCGAGCCTCACAAGTGAAGGAGGAAAGCATTTGCAAAATGCCAATCTATAAATCAAAGAATTACAAGACTCCTTATATGAATTGCATAATTAGGTAATTGATCTTCACAATCAAATTGATTTGAAGGATAAATTGATTGAAGCACTTGAACTAAAATTAATTCAAAAGGAGAAACAACTTGAAAACATAGTTGATCCAACATGTGCAACAAATGACGTCATACAAAAGGTTAATGCAACTTATGCAAAATACCTAATGCCAATGGTTAATGCTACTTGTCTTACACATAACCCGATGGTTTATATTGTTATCGCACAATTTGTAGTTTGGGAAAATCCCAAACCAAGCAACAAGTATGAGACAAAATTGGGGACACCTATCACTATCACCTCAATAGATATCCTCCTCATTTTAGTGATGGGAAAGTCCAACACAAGGGAGGCTTCCTGGGTGACCCTAGGGGGATTTCAAGGGGAGAGGCCAAGGGTTGAAGGAAACTGCAAGATACCAGATATATAAAATATGCAGAACAAAAATAAAATGCTAGAAATGACAGAATAACAGTAAAATATCCAGCATAATCTTCACAATAACACAGAAATGATATAAGAATAGTAATAGAAATATCACTTTGATTCAAAAAGCGATGTTCACAGGCCTCTTCAAGGGGGCAACCTCCAATCAAGCAACGCTCTGTTACAATAATATCCAAGCTAGGGTTTTCATACCCTCGACCCTTATTTATACTAAATATGTCTATTAAGAGAAGCATCTAGAGGAAGATCCTTCTAGAAGAGCAAGCTTCTATTAGGTCTTCTTACATCCGCCTTATTCTATTTTATTGAAAGGCCTTATTAATATTGACCTTTATTACATCCGAATACATTGATCTACCTATGTCTAGGTTAGGACCTTAACATGTCCGCTCCCTTAAAAATAACCTTGTCCTCAAGGCTTGAGATGTGGAAATTGCTGCAGAATGGTAGCTGGTTCCCAAGTGGCATCTGTTGGAGTCATATCTTTCCACTGTACTAGCACTTCCTTGATGGTTCTCTGACGCAGGCAACACTCACGCTGGTCCAAAACTGCTTCTGGTTGTAGCCAAATGGATCCTTCTTCAGTTAACTCTGGAAGGTTGGTTTGAATTTGGCACCTGGTTCCAATCACCTTCTTCAAGCATGAAACATGAAAAACAGGATGTAGCTTCCACTGACTGGGTAGAGCTAACTGATATGCGACTTGTCCCACACGCTTGAGAACTGTGTAAGGGCAATAAA
>SNQJ01S0017377.1:66237-78274 GCA_010110895.2 Picea sitchensis | reverse complement strand
ACACACACACACACACACACACACACACACACACACACACACACACACACACACACACACACACACACACACACACTTTTCCATGCTCTAGCAACAAAGATCCTTTGGATATGTTCCATAATGAAGGGTTGTGGCGAAGAGTAACAAAGGACAAACATCTTGAAGTATAATTAATTAAAGAACATATCAGAAAAGAAAGAAAGTCATTCAGTGGAGTTTCAATAATTTGAAAAGTATTGGTAAGAATATTTCTTTTGATTGGTAATTGGTTGTCTTGGAAATTAGGAAAGGGGATCAAGGTGAGGATTAGGGAATACCCGTGGGTGGGGTGTCACTAAAAAATTCAATTTTTTTGTACATTTTCTATTAAAACTCCACAATCAAAACATTTTCAAATTGGTAGATGCAAGTGCTCTAGGTTTGAATTCTTTGTGGATCCAAGGTTGTAAAATTTCTACTTAGTTTAACTTGCAATGGGAGATAGCTAATGAATGGAATTAGTGTATTCAAAGTCTAAATAATTGTGACATAATACTAAAAGAGGATGAAGATGAATTGAAATGGTCCAAGAATAAGTGTTCATTAGTTTACATAGCTAAGCCAGGATATGCAACACCGTTGGAAGAGGAAGGAGTAAGAGATAAGGAATGGTGGTGGGTAAAAATATGGAAGCTAAGGCATCCTCTCATAACAATGCTTTTCCTATGGTTAGCATTGTTAAAAAAAAATATTGCTTGATATAAGGGACATAAACTATATTCGCATGGGATAGCATGGTGTATTATGTGTAAAAAATATGAAGAGATTGTGAACCATGTGTTTGTTCATTTCCCTTATGAAAAATAGGTTTGGGGAGAAACAGTAAAAATGAGAAGAGTTTAGGAAGAATGGAGGGGGGCTTCTCTCGAGGCTTGCTTTGAAAGGTGGTAGAGAGTAAAGTCAGTGCATAACATAAAGCATTTTCCTACTATGTAGTTTGGAGGCTATGGTTAGAAAGAAACTATATGACCTTTCAAAGAAACAACATCCCTACCATACAAGTCATCCATCAAATTAGATATGCATATAAAGGTTCTAGGAAACCTACAAAAGTTACACCCCATAGAATCTTGAAGGCTCTAGAATAATCCAAAAAGGTGGCTTTGGGATTCTTCAATGGAGCTTAGGTGGTATTTTATTTAGAAATGAGAATCATTTTACTATATTCAAATATGCAACAATTCAAGGAACCGACACTAGAGTAGAGATTTTGGCCTTATGGTTTCTTATGAAAATTGCTTCCAATATAAGGTTGAGAAGACCACATAAAATGGGGTATTATAAAGTACTTATAGATTGGGCTAATGGGAAGATCTAGATATAAATTTGATTCCAAATCCTATCATAGATAGGATAATGGAGGTAAAACATAAATTTTCTAATATTTCCTTGTATAAACAAGGAATTCAATGAGAAAGTTGATAAATTATCTAAATAAGCTATTTCTCTATAAGAAGGAGTATTGGTAGCTCAAGAGTTTAAGAAAGAAGAGGCCCTACCTGAATTTTCTAGTCTGTTTTTTTATTGTTTGATTATGTAAACTTTTTGAGGCAGCTGAAGGACTAGATGTATTTTTTGTGAATGTGGCATGACATGCATTGCTATGGTTTTTTCCATTTTGGGTGTTGAGAAGCATAGAAACATGTTGAAAGAGATGAGTAAATTATGTAATTATAAATTATAAATATCCTATAGGGGTATTTAGATAGCAGGATGTATAGACCTTTGGCTCTGGAAGAAGTCATAAATACTAGTGAATGCATATTCTGATTTCTTTCTTTGAATATTGAATATAATTTTTTTTCATGGAAAAGAAGAGATGTCTACCAACTACATGATCAACATTTTAACAAGGTAAATATAAGGATCCTAGAAACATCCTTAATATAATCAATGGAATAACATTTATTATTGGCACTCAGTGGTACTAATCTTCATAAGAATTATATCAAAGACATTTATAATAAGGTTTCATCTCGAACTCATGTAAAGTGAAACATATATTAGTTTGTAATTCATTATAATTTGTATTTTAGTAGCGATTGCATTGAGAGAAGTGAAGTGTACTTTATACCTAGTGTGAATGAGATGTGTAATGTCACATAATGCTAATAGACTAAAATGAAAGAAAAGTTGAGGTCCATGATGTAAAATGGGGAAAAAATCAACCTTAGTAATAAAAAGAAATATGAAAACAATTGACAATAGTAATTACAAAGAACACAATAATAAAATAAATTATCGTAGATCCATCTTAACCCTAATATTTTAAGCATCAAGGAATTTGAACCTTGATTTATTTTTTATCCCTCTTGATGCTTAATAGATTTGAGGTTAAGATGGATATATGCTGGTGTAGTCCCAACCACTAGTGCAACATACCAACAAACCCTCAAAATGGATAATGCATGACTACTAAATTACTTTTAATGAGATATTATTGGAAAGTGAGGGAAGTAAATATGACTTGTACACAATGTTTTTCTTCTATGCAGCTCTAACTCCTTTCCAGGAAAAATATTATCACATGTTACACACTACTATGTTGGTGCAGTCCCAACCATTAGTGCAACAAACCCTTCAAGAGGATAATGTATGACTCTGAAATCACCTTTAATGAGATATTATTAGAAAATGGGGGAAGTAAATATGACTTGTACAAAATGTTTTTCTTCTATGCTATTCCAACTCCTTTCTAGGCAAAAGCTTATCACATGTTACACATTATGATAAACACACCGACCTTGATAATTTATGAGCTCCCATATCAATGCATTTTCAAGATATAAAATCTATTCAATAGAGTACACGTGTACTTAAGAAGTTGCTAAGTACGACACCACTACCTTCCTTTTGCAGAAAATGTAGATCACATCAATACATACTAGTTCAATATGAACAACATCCCATAGAATGTCACCAAGATCACTACAACTAGGTTAACATGTTTCTCATATGACACCACATAATTTAAGATGAATTTAAAATATTAGCAATCACAACAATGTACCATTTACTATAAGAAATAACTCACCCAAAAATATGTAGAAAAACCAACTCTTGTGAAGTAAAAAACAGTTACATTTATAATAGAGTTATGATTGGTACAACAATCTCAAGAAATAATCTCAATTTCATCACTTCTTACGATTTTGAGTTCTCATAGAAATCACTTATGACCTACAACTCACATTATGTTTCATCTCACATGAAAGATCTTGTTTAGTAGGTAAATTGATAATACACAGAAATGGTAGCTTCCAAAATTTTGGCATTTAGACTCAACCTATGACTGCACACAAGATAACTTATAACTCCTTTTGAAAAGCATAGATGAGATTTATCCCCTTCAACTTGTTGAGAAGATGTTAATCAATTAAATATCGATCAATATAAAATGTGTAACATTTAAGCTTGAACGATCAACATGCAAGTTTCACATAAGTCAAATGTACATCTAGTCGACACTTACACAATATTGATCATTATATGTAACTAACAATTAAATTATATAAATAACATGATGTTGATCCATGCATAATCCATTTCATCCATATCATTTACCATGTTATAAAAAAAAATGATGTATACTATCAAAATTAAATATCACTTAACAAAAATCACCATCAACACAATCTCAACCACATAATAATATACCACAGTAATCATAATTTTGAGTATAATATATATCAATATTACAATGATTTATAAACTATAGAACAATGCTATATATCATCATATTGATTGACATAACACACCTAATATATGAGTTGATATAATACATGAAATTCACCGATAAAAGACTAATCCACACACACTATACATAATATTATTGATTCATATACATATATGATATTTTTTTCATATAAAATAATAATAATAATATAATATTTACTGATACTATAAATTATTTTGATCTGAATTTTAATTAAAAAATCCCCTCAAATATTTTTTCCACCGTTTAAGTTTAAATGGTAATTTGTAAAATTGTAGTCAAAGATTATCACAGTAATCATAATTTTGAGTATAATATATATCAATATTACAATGATTTATAAACTATAGAACAATGCTATATATCATCATATTGATTGACATAACACACCTAATATATGAGTTGATATAATACATGAAATTCACCGATAAAAGACTAATCCACACACACTATACATAATATTATTGATTCATATACATATATGATATTTTTTTCATATAAAATAATAATAATAATATAATATTTACTGATACTATAAATTATTTTGATCTGAATTTTAATTAAAAAATCCCCTCAAATATTTTTTCCACCGTTTAAGTTTAAATGGTAATTTGTAAAATTGTAGTCAAAGATTATCACAGTAATCATAATTTTGAGTATAATATATATCAATATTACAATGATTTATAAACTATAGAACAATGCTATATATCATCATATTGATTGACATAACACACCTAATATATGAGTTGATATAGTACATGAAATTCACCGATAAAAGACTAATCCATACACACTATATATAATATTATTGATTCATATACATATATGATATTTTTTTCATATAAAATAATAATAATATAATATTTACTAATACTATAAATTATTTCGATCTGAATTTTAATTAAAAAATCCCCTCAAATATTTTTTCCACCGTTTAAGTTTAAATGATAATTGGTAAAATTGTAGTCAAAGATTATCACAATTCATAATTTTGAGTATAATATATATTAATATTACAATGATTTATAAACTATAGAACAATGCTATATATCATCATATTGATTGACATAACACACCTAATATATGAGTTGATATAATACATGAAATTCACCGATAAAAGACTAATCCACACACACTATATATAATATTATTGATTCATATACATATATGATATTTTTTTCATATAAAATAATAATAATATAATATTTACTGATACTATAAATTATTTCGATCTGAATTTTAATTAAAAAATCCCCTCAAATATTTTTTCCAAAGTTTAAATGGTAATTTGTAAAATTGTAGTCAAAGATTATCTTGTTGCTATTTTTTTACACAATTAACTAACGCAACGGTCTAATGTTTGGACCGATTCTTATTCATTACAATTTAGTGTGAATTTTTAATAAATATGATAAAATAAATGGCAATCATTATTTTTAATAAAATTAATGAGACAGAATAAAAAAAAATGAAAATATTATCCAAATTGTGAAAATTGAATGAATTGAGATAAAATTCTATTTCATTAGAAAAATATACTCATAATTTTTTTTGACTTTATTAACTTATTTCATTAAAATAAAATATGATAGAAAAAAATACATATAAAAAACTGATAGGAAAATATCATTAATATTTATTTGTAAAAAAAATCATCAATATTTATTTATATATATGTTTAGAATGTAAATAACTTATAATAACATAATTCCATTTAAACCAATTTATATTAAATATGTAAAGACTGTTAATTATCTAAATAAAATTTGGTTTGGCGAAAGTGAATCCAAGAAATGATGTTGTTGAACACTTTAAAAGAATTTGATGGAAGAGAACCTCCTTGTGAAAGATAAAAATTTAAATTTCATTTGATGATGTGGTATGCAAATTTATCACAAATAACAAATAATAAAGGATTGCAAGTTATTTGGGTGAACCTTATGGTTGGTTTTTATAAAATTATCCCTAATATATGGGTTGGGGTGAGGTGAAATATTAGAGAAAACATAAAATGACGCATATTTTAATTGGAATTTTAGTCAAAGTTTAAAAGACACTATAAATAAAATTTAATTTTGGAATGATACCTTATATTCCTATTTAATCTTGAACATGGCAACTTGTATCATAAAGAAACAATGAGCGCCTTATTTAAGTTAGCATATCTTCACCGATGATCTATAGTAATTGTCAATTAGAATGAGAGTTCGAGTTAACACTTAGATAATCAAGCTTGTATCAGATGAAATAAACCAAACCTTACCTTGGTTCTTGATCATTGAAAATAATTTTCAATGTCCATACAAGTATTACAGTAATGTAATCAAAATATTTTAATAATAATAATAATAATAATATAAAATTAATTTAGCGAGAAAAATGTATTAGGAGGAACAAGAACTAGTGAACTTCACTTTGGATTTGTTAAAATCTCTATGCAAAAACTATATTTTCTTGTTACAAGAAGAAATTTTTCATGTATGGGGTTTTACGGAAGGAGAGGAGTGAGAGGTTTTGGAGGTGGAAAAACCTGACCTTAAG
This sequence comes from Picea sitchensis, assembly GCA_010110895.2. Taxonomy (NCBI): domain Eukaryota; kingdom Viridiplantae; phylum Streptophyta; class Pinopsida; order Pinales; family Pinaceae; genus Picea; species Picea sitchensis. Next base: position 71,976 of record SNQJ01S0017377.1, on the reverse strand, counting down.
CTTGATTCTAAGTTTAATTCGGAACCAAGGAAATTACTATGGGGTGGAAAAGTTTTATGACCTAAACTCAACAAAAAAAAACCAAAAATTACCCCATACCCTAAGTTTCTCGATCACTTAGTGGATACTATTAAGATAAAATTATGGAGAGATTTGATCTAGTACCATGTATATATCTCAATAGATGAGGAGGGTAATTATGGAGTGAACTTGAGTGCTAACCTAAAAGAATACACAATTCATAATCATTGAAAGAATAGGATCTATGACTTCATGATGAGGAAAAATGGGAGCTCATTTTTTGAAGAACCACCCATAAGGTCCCTAATCCTTTCAATTCGTTCATAATATCCAAAGTAATCCCTAAGGAGAAAGGAACTAAGCATAAAAAATATTAATATTAATATTAATAAGGAAATATTAATATTAATAAGGAGAGGAAATGGATTGAGATGGTTAAGGATTTAAACAAATCTTGTGAAGAAGCTCAACACTAAACTCTCGATGGCCCAAATGAATTGTTTGATCTCTAGAAGGTAAGTTCACATATTCTTATTTCTTTGTTTCATGGTTTCAAAACCTTTCCATGGAAAAATTAGTTGGAGGGGGTGTAAGAGAGAAAGGGAAGAGAGATACGAGGGAAGGAGGATACCCTAGAAGAAGAAAAAGAAAACAATTTTACATTAAACCCTTGAAGGAAAAGATGAAACTCTTATTAAAGGAAGTTGTAATTATGAATTAGGTGTCCTTAATTTGGATATGACCCTTATACAAAAATTCCACATAAGAGTAATATGTGATAAAACCCTTTCAAAGTGGATTAATAAGCTATGAAGCTATGGACACAACAATGGGGGCACAAACTTATTTTCCATATTATTATAGCTAAATGATGGATAACCTTTATTTTTGAGAATTGAAGAGATATGAACAATTAAGGAAAGGGAAGTGGTATTGGGATAATTCCATTCTCTCCTTGAAATAATGACATCCTTATTTTTATTCACTCGGGGTGACATCAAAGATTGTGGCAATTTGGGTGAAATTTGCCTACCTTCCTATGGAATTACTTAGATCTATAAGAAATTGGATGAAATAGGATGGGGAAATTTCCTGACATTATGAAAAGACCTTAAGGAAGGAAGTTGCTTTAGTGAAAAAAAACTATGTATATTTGAATTTAGGTGGTGGACCCCTAGACACTATGGATGTAGAAATAGGAAGATGGTTTTATCGACAAGAAATTGATTATGTGTACACCCCATTAAGGTGCTCTATTTGCAAGGAGTATGAACATTTGAAAAGATTCACATGTTCAAAAAAGAATCAAGTTGATTAAGAAGAGATAACATAGGAAAAAGAATATCCTAAGGTGTAGGTGAAAATGTTTATAGAGGTAATACATGACAATGTGAAGAACTTGGGGAAAGAAAATAATTCTAGAGAAGGAATGGTAGAGACCTTGTCACAAGGCATTGTTGGCCATATCATAAGTGAGTTGGAGAAAGCAAGGATGAAAATGTATTTATTCAGAAACATTGAAGGCTTCAACTTGGAACATGAGATGTAAATGTCCTTTGGTGTTTGTATTATTTCTAAAAAAATTTATCTTCCTTAGGCCAAGATTGAGGTGAAAGGGATAAGAGGCCTTTATTCAAACCAACTAAAGGCTTTAAATTTGAACACGAGATGAAAATGTCATTTGGTCACAAAGAGATACAACATGCACCTCAAGCTTGGTATGAAGAAGAGACTTTTGTGGATAAAATACAATCTAAAGGAAGATATAAGAAAAACATGTACAATAGAAAAGAAACAAAAAACAAGACAAGAGGAAAAGGAAGTGAAGGATTATAGTTCAAACCTAGTTTGTGTTAAATTAATTAAAAAATACCAAGGACAAGTGTTTCTCATCACTTAGATGCCTAGGGGTGAGAAAGTGTCCAATATGGTCCCTAGTGAATTAATTTCATGAGATATGAAATTGAAAGTGACTTTATGAAAAGTTAATGAAGTAGGTGACTAAAGAGTCTTTTGATCATCACCATTGATCTAACTCAATCTCCACCATTAGATCATGTGAATCTTCAACTTCCTCATTGAGCTAAATTAGGGAAAGGAGGGCACCCCACTTTTGGCATTCTTCATGAGCATTTGAGATTAAAAGAGAGAGAGAGTTGAGCTAAGGATAAGGAGGGTGAACTTCCTGGAACATGCATGAATTCTAAGACAAGTTGTTGCACATAAATTGAGGAGGAAGGTACATAAAGTATTAGGTTGTATCGTAGAGACTCTGAGAAATCCATACAATAGTTCAATGGCACATAAATCAAGGATAAAGGTTGCACACATTTTTGGGAGAGATTGGCACATAAATAGAGGAAGAGAGCAACCTCAAATTTCTAGAAATTTTTATCAGCAAACATGCACAAATTTTGAGGGAGATCATACATCATTTAATGTTGTGACAATTGTACTATGTACGGATTTTTGGGCATAGAAATCGAGGAGCTAGTTGGCTCATTTTTCTATACTGTGTGTGGGCACAAAAAACGAGATAAGTATGTTTATTTAATTTGTTGAAGATGATTGTTGTAAGAAAATTCTCTATGAGCTCTGAATAATAAAATCCTCCCCTCTCACTGGTTTTCCCCTTGTGAGTTTTTCCAGGGTCTAATTTTTTACCAATAATATTTGTGTCAAGTTTTTTCGGTGTGCATTTATTTTTGTCTATTTGTTGTAGCAGACTTCATGTGTTTCATTTTATGAGCTATATTTTTCTGCTAACTAATTTGTAGCTAAAAAATGCAATGTGGGTTGGGAATTAAACTATGTTGTCTCATTGAGACTTGAAACTGAGTTGGGGTCCGATTTTTCTACATGGTATCAGAGATGGAAAGTGGGAAAGAGCAGAGATATATTAGCCACATAGGAATGATATGTTTTTGAGAAGAGAGAGGTACTTCACCAGGCATAAAATTTTGGGCTTGAGTTTCAATTGTGAGGGTCAATGGCCACCGGTTTGAGGGTTGAGGATAGATTGGATGGGGCTACTAATTCCAACTCATGAAAGGAGAGGATTTTGTTGCTTCTGCATGAGTGAGTTGTGGGATATTGTGGAGAACTCACAAATGAATCCCGTGATGGTGCCTACAGATGCTACTCTTTTGGCCACCTACACCAAAAATAACATTAAGGCTCATTGATGCCATTAAGGACCATGTGATTCCACATGTTATCAGGAAATCAAATTCCTATGAGATGAGGGGCTCCTTAACAAAACTTTACCAGAGTTCCAATGAAAATCGAAAAATGGTATTGAGGGAGAAACTGAAGAGCATTAAAATGACCAAGACTGAAAGTGTTGCCACCTATCTTACCAAGCTAACTTATATGGGGGATGAACTTGGTGTTGTTGGGGAGGTTGTTGCTGGCATTGAACTTGTGAGGAATTCTTTGAATGTGGTAACCAAACAATGGGTTTTGTTTTTTGAGGGCATTGTGGCAAGTTAAAATCTTCCCAATTGGGATCATCTTTGGGATGAGTTCATTCAAAAGAAAACTCGAAGAGGATATGTGCATGGGATTTCATCCACAGGTAATGAAGATGAGAATGTGGCACATGCAACTAAAGGTAAGAACAACTCCAAAAAGGGTTCCAAGGGTGGGAACAAGCATAAAGGTGAAGGGAAGAAGGACATGAGCAAAGTTAAGTGCTTTGGATGTCACAAGTTTGGACACTATGTTGGAAAATGTCCTAATAAGAAGAAGAAGCAAGTTGCAACTTTATTATATGTGGAGGATTTTACTGACAAGTTAGAGAAGGAGTATTCATTGTTGGTGTGTCTTTATTCTAGAGCATCATCTACTAGTATTTGGTACATTGATAGTGGTGACTCCCACTATTTGATAAGTGTTTTTGAGTATTTCACAGATCTTGCAGATATTGGGGATCTTGAGGTGGTGCTTGGAGATGACTCAGTGGTAAAGGCACTTGGTAGTGGGATTGTATCATTTCAGAGGGAGTCTCTACCTCCCATGTTTTGGGCTTGAGGATAGGGGATATGAGTTATTGTTTTGTGATGGGAATGTGTTCTTGTATCCTAAAGGATCCAGTGTCACTTCGACCAAAGTGATTGGGATCCATCATGAGAATTTGTACAAGCTCATGTTTCATCCAGCTAGAACATTGATGCATAGTACCACCAACATTGGCTTTTGTGAGTTATGGCATAGGAGGATGGCCCATTTTCACCATGGGGTTGTGATGATATTGAGAGAGATAGTGAATGGAGTGTTGAAGTTTTGTACAGAGCACCAAGAGGTTTGTAAGGGGTGTGCTCTTGGGAAGTAACCAAGACTTCTTTTCCAAGTAGTGACAACAGAGTAGCAGGTATTCTTGATTTGATTTATTCTGATGTATTTGGTCCTATGTCTTCTGCTTCTTTGAGTGTATTTTTGTATTATGTCACTTTCATTGATGAATTCTCTCGGAAGTCTTGGATTTTATTCATGAATACCAAAGGACAAGTCTTACAGTCGTTCCAAGAGTTCAAATATCTTGTGGAGAACCAAACAGGGAAGAAAATCAAAGTGTTGAGATCAAACAATGGGGGTGAGTATACCTCCAATGATTTCAATAAATTTTGTGCTAGAGAAGGAATTAAGAGATAATTGAATGTTCCTTACAACCTGCAACAGAATGGGGTTGCTAAGAGGAAGAATAGGACCATTGTTGGGGCTGTGAGAGCCATGTTGCATGATCATGGGATACCAATTTTTCTTTGGGTTGAGACTTGCAACACTGTAGTTTATCTGTAGACCAAGAGTCCACATAGAATCTTGGGGGATAAGACGCCCAAGGAAGATTTCTCTAGGAAGAGGGATAATGTTGGGCACTTCAGGATTTTTGGGTGCCTTACATATTCACATGTCCCTTCTGAGAAAAGGAAAAAGATAGAACCCACGACAAAGAAAGGCATATTTTTTGGGTATAGCTATACTTCAAAGGATTACCACATATACATCCCCTCTTTGAGTAAGAAAATTGTGCACCAGGATGTGAGATTCGAGGAGGATAGATCCTTTAGGAGGTTGTTGGATGTTGAGTAGGGGGAGTAGCAGGCTCCTGAGATTGAGGTGATTCTTTCACAAAGTACATTGACATAGAGTTCATGACCACCTGCTTCAGGGACTACAGGTCCACAAGTGATAGGGTCATAGATCACTAGTCCTCAGGTTACCAATTCACAGGGTATTGTTTATCAATCTCCCAGTTCTCATATGGCCTTAGGATCATCATCTACAGGTACACAATATTCAAGTGGTGGGATTGAGGAGGAGGATTCCCCTCCACGAGGTGATACTTTAGAGAATAGGAATCCCAAGTGGCTTCAAGACACTTTGAAGTAAGATCGAGGATCTGTGGGGAATCCCATGTAGGCTGTGAGGGAGAATAAACCTCTAGATAGGTTTTACAACTATCTTGCTATGGTGAGTATCATCATTGAGTCTGATTCTTCCACATTTGAGGAGGAAACAGGTCAACAAGTCTGGAAGGACACCATGGTGGAAGAGTACAATTCCGTCATGAAGAATGTTAAGAACCAAACATCAATATAGCATATAAAAACCTCAGGAAAAGTACTCAACGCCTTGAAAAAGAGATAATTTCAGATAATAAGCCTCTTCGAGGGGGCAACCTCCTTTTATCCCACTTAAATGTTCAAGTACAAGATG